>JACXGJ010000545.1:0-119186 GCA_016801105.1 Esox niger | reverse complement strand
CTAGACAGTCTACAGCGGTCAGTGGGAAAGGTAACTAATCCCCTAAGCTAGACAGTCTACAGCGGTCAGTGGGAAAGGTAACTAATCCCCTAAGCTAGACAGTCTACAGCGGTCAGTGGAAAAGGTAACCATTGCTAGTCATGGTAATCGCTTGTAATCACAGTGGCTGCAAACATTCTCAAACATCAGATGTGTGTATGGTCATCAAGAGGGGGCAATCTGACTGACTGCCCTACTGGGTGTGCGTGCGTGTGTGCGTGCGTGTGTGCGTGCGTGTGTGCGTGCGTGCGTGCGTGCGTGCGTGCACCTGTCATCATACGTGTGTGCCTGTCACCACAGGTTAGAGGTAGAGGTGGTGGTGGAGCCCAGCTGCGGCTGGGGACAGGGGCCAGGTGTGATCGGCCTGTCACCGGAGCCCCAGGAGGAAGTACCGAGCCTGGGAGACTGTAGACTGGAGAACCCATCCTCGGACCACCAGGCCCTGTACAGAGACATCTGGACGCTCCGGGCCTCCCTGGAGCAGTACGGCTCCTCCGATCAGATCAGTAACAACGACAGGGACTCGGTCCGCAGCGACGCAGACAGCGTCTGCTCCCTGGGGGGTCGGACTGAGAGGGGGGAGCTGCCCAGTTATCCCTCACAGGACATCGGGGACGGGGACAGGGATGAGCCGGAGGTGGGGGGAGACGTGGAGCTGCCCCTGGATGAGGCGTTGGAGGAGAAACTCCATGAGAAAGGGAGAAAACAGGACAGTGTTGAGTCAGAGAGGGGAAGTGATGGGGAGTCAGGGAATCGTAAACTCCTGCAGATGGACAGTGGCTACATGTCTATAGAAGCTCCGTCACGGGCTCCAGAGGAGCTCAGACTGTTTGGCAGCAGTGGCAGTATGGACAGGACAGCCACGGAGAAAAGACAGTACTTCACCAGTGCTGGTCGCACCGGCACAGTGGGCGAGAGCCTGGAGGCCCAAATCTTCCAGGAAGAGCCTGTTGAGGAGACAAGGAAAGGGGCAACGGGTGGAGTCGCCCGGGGACTGGACAGTCCTTCGCTGGGCTGGTCGCCGTATGGCCAGATGTTCACCCCGCGAGAGGCACAGCCTCCCATAGCCATATCGCTGCACCGCCGCGACTACAGCATCGACGAGAAGACCGACGCGCTCTTCCACGAGTTTCTCCGTCACGACCCCCAGTTTGACCAGCAGGAGTCGCCGCGGAAACATCGCTCGCGCGTACACCTCCGCAAACAGTGGCAGCGCCACAAGCAATACAGCGACCCGGGCGTGAGGTACCAGTACCACTCCTTCGAGAGGCAGCGGACGCCCCTGCGACGAGGCGACAGCGTCAACTGCCCACTGGACACAGGCTTCCACATCACGCTTCCACGCATTGTCAGCGCCCCCGACGAGGAGGCCAGCGAAGGGGGTGCCAGCGCTCCCCAGACGCCCAAGGCCGAGGCGGAGGAAGGAGACGGGAGGAGGGCGAGTCCTGGAAGCAGCTGCGGGAGTAGCACCGTGACCATCCAAGACGAGGGAGGGCGGGCCTCCTGTTCCCCTCCCCCTGTCCTGGAGAGAGAGGGCCCACTAGGGGAGAATTCAGACCCTCAAGAGGACACTATGCAGGCAGGACACGCCCCGGAGCCACCCGACCCGTGCCACGGGCCCCAGACCATCACGGCTGAGCTGACGGACAAGCTGAGTTCTACCCTGGATGAGCGTCTGTACACGGGCCTGCGACAAACCAAGGACACGGCGACAGTGACCGAGTGTGCAGTGACTACCACCTCTCCCGACCATAGCCCAGTGTAGCACTGCCCCAGTCCTCTGCTCCTCCCTCATCCATTTACGTTTAATTGGACTTCCGTAAGCATCTGGTAAAAACGATGTCTCTGTTTCTCACTGAATTATCTGTTTCTAGGCCTGTAATATGAAAACAGGCTTTACTACGCAGTCTGTAGTTGAAGAATCCACCCCTCAATTTAATTTACTTTACTCTTCTGAGAGAAGTGATTACGTTTAACCACCAGTATGCCCTGCTAGTTTATCCACTGTGAAACCGGGTGCTATTAGACTTGAAGTCCACTCAAAATCCACATCTGGGTGCAAAGTAACTGAACATTACAGGCCGATTCTTAATGAATAACAAAGTAATAGTAGGTTTAACGTCTGGATGTGTTATCATTTTATTAGTTATTCTTCAAATCTGGATATGTCCCTGACAATTTGAAAATTTTAACATTGTTGCTATTGGGCCTTTTGACAGAAGTCATCATAATTAATTTACAAATGCTTACGTATACGTGAGATTTCAAATTGTTCCTGTAGAATTTTTAAAATGTTCTTTTTTGACATCTGGATATAGTCATCCACTGTTTAAGTACTGTACTGATCATTTGCAATTATGTACATTTGAATTCTGCAGGATCATATTGGCCTGACAGACTGCTGTTGATTCATGTGATAGAATTTCATCAGAATCTGTGGCACTAGGAACAGAAACATAGCCAGACCATTCATCACCACTAGGTGTAAAAGACTAATCGTATCTCATAAACAATGCCATTAAAGGATGTGACAGGGCTGTCCTACTTTTTACACTGAATATATTAGTGTCACATTAGTCGGCTTTCTCACATCCCAGTTTGATCCGAGCTTTTCCTTCATCAAGTACCCTTGCCACTTATGTTGCCATTTTTCTGTTCAAAGATGTTTTTAAGAGGGAAGTAATGTCATTATTACATTGTTCAATGACATTGCACTTATTATACACTAATGTGTGTGGGTGTGTTATATTTTCTCTGCTCATGACAATAAGTGACTGCTGTTCCTACACATATATATGAGGCTGGAGTAAAAGCCACAGAAATTACACGTCTATACCTTATTCTAGTGCCAAAAATACATTGTCCTCATACAGAGGGATCTCAAGTGTTACAGATACTCAGTTAAGTGCACACATCAACAACAAGGCTGCCTGTGCTTCCCTCGAGAGTGTAGTGCTGGTTTATAGCTGTAATGGTTTAAATTAAGGCTTTGAATTGGGCCAATGTTGACCTCTTAGATATTTGCGTTTATTGAATTTCTTGATAAGAAAGGCATGATTTCTTGTGCATGAGTCCACCAAACAGGCTTTATTTGTTTTCTCGCATTCTTTTCCTTCCCCCTCCCTGTCCTGTGAATGTTGATAACCCAGCAGCTCATCCCTTTAGGCTATAGGGACTGGACTTCCTGTCACTTACCAAACCAGAAAAATGTTATTTGTAGCAAATTCCACATTTTCTCCTCTGACTTCCTCTGTGTGTACTTTGCAACCCAATGCGGCCATTCAAGCATAACTCCATTATCAGATTATGTCTTATGGGCCAAAAAAAGGCAAGGAATCGCATGCCCATTCCAGAATTATCTTGGAAACTATTTTGCACTTAGCTGTATCGTGGCTGGGAGTCTGCAACTACTTTCATGTCCCAGGTACCCGGGCCCCTGACCTACTTCTCCTAAATCCAGTTTCGTTAGAGGGCTAGTTATTTCCTCACATTCAAAGAAAACTGCTAAAGGAGGGTGTTGAATATTAATAAAACAATGATGGGGAGTCCCACTCAGTATTACTCTCTGCCTGGTCTCTTGCTGAAGGTATAACAAAATGAACATAGTGAAAATGCTGTTATTGGAAGAGAGATTTCATGATTTCTTTTCCCACTTGGGGTGTCATAGTACTACTTTACAGCCCAGACGAAACTGGTGTTTCCTCTAATAGGGAGTTCAGATGGCTCTTTGTTAGAACTGAGTGGACTCATAGGCATAAGGCACCTTTCCTCATTAGGTGAACAAGATGGGCTTGAATTGGTCATCTGGCATAGAGAGGCTAGTGACAGCCTTCCTTCCTCTCTCCTTCACTTACCCCATATAACAGTGCATGTTATGTAACCAGGGCCTCCACATTTCTCAGCACCCTTTGTGTCATTGCCAGGTACATTTTATTGAGGTGTTAGAACGTCCTAAAGGTAGGGCAAAGACAGATCATTGGACAAGTCAACATGGTAACCAAGATCAGATCCCTTTCGATATTACTGGCAGGCCTGATTCTTGTCTCAAATTATAGGAATAGTGCTTCATATCTGACCTTTAGGTAAACAGAAGAAAGGGGGTTGATAAAACGCCTTGGTGTTTTTGGTCATCCAAATGACCACCGTAATAACCACTTTAATAGATAAACAAATACATCATTCATTTTTATTTTTTACGCACATTTTCTCCCCTCAGCTCGTGATTGCATGTGCTGCTGAAGGGATAGGAGACTGCCTAAGTTATAATGTTTCAGCCATACAAAGCCATTCTAATTCCAAATCTATGGTTTCAAGCAAGAAGTAACAGTTTCACTGCATTGTGGAGTCCATGTTACTGCAGAAACAGACTCACAGCTGCTCTCTTTTTCAGTCAGCTCTTCGTTACAAAAAACTTGTGATTTTACTTCTTAATAGTAAGGTTTCCATGGTTATTTACCTTTCATGAAAGTCTTTATTCATAGCAGTCCATTATACAGTCATTGTGCCATGAACTTCAAAGAACCAAGTAAAAAAACCTGGAGGGAACAAATCTTTGTACAAAAATGAACTTTGTTGCATATACAAGCACAATGTTTCAGGAGCTAGAGTAGTCTATGTCTTTTATTAAGTGTAGACGTAACTGGAGACACTGTGGTCAAAGAAGTTTTGTATAACAAGTAGCCTGTCCAATGCATCAATGCATTACTGTGCATAGATTTGCATGATATTTAAGCATTTTAATACATATCTTCATGTTTTCAGAGAACCTCAGCACTAAATGAATGATTCTAAGGTTGTCGCTGAATGCTCTTTGTTAGAGGCGGAACATAGACCTTTTAATCAGCGCTGGTACTTACAGAGATTTTTTATTCTATTGAATCTACATTTCTTTTTGGGTCATGCCATGCCAACGAATAGCCTACCACGGTTTTGTGAGATATACTTCATGAATGAAAAAAATATACAATCTATTTCTGTATTCCTGCTTGTTAGTTACAAATGCAACATTTCTCAAATTACTACTGTAGTTAAAAAGTAGTGCTTTATAAACAACTTTAACTTTGTTGAACCAGACCTATTTGCGCCTTGAGGGACCAAACAATTTAAACAGCTATTTTTGGGTTATTTTCCAATCAGTAAATAAATGAATAAAGCATTAATAGTTGTGTTGTGTTTTATTTCAAATGGGGAAAATTTGGAAGAAGATGAGTGTGAAGAGACAATCTGTTTCCTCCACTTCTCCAGCCCATCCCAACATGTACCCTCCAGGTGTTGAGGGCTAACACAGTGAATCTGTTAATATGCACCAGAGTCCAGGCACATCAATTAAACATGACTCCACAGTGATTATGATCCCCAATCAATATTACAGTGGAAGGAAAGTAGGGCAGCAGTCTCAGCCTCTAGGAATCTCATCATTAACAAGCCTACATGAACAAAGCAAATATAGCGGAGTAAAAAAGCCAGCTTTGTATCGTATACCCAGATAGCTTAGCTTCAACGCGACAACTACGCAATTTTACCGTCATGATGAATACATAATCATTAATAGGGATGTGGATTTATGATGAAAGCAGAAGTATGTCTCTTTTGCTCATACTTATATTAAAAAGTAATTTAGATAAACAGCTTTTTAGCCATGTTCATGTTAATAACCTACTACAACTGGCCGATAAGCAGAGCACATCAATGCCCATTCCTCAATCAATGGATAGACTCTCAGTTATCACAATCCTCTGCAAGAAAAGTGACAAGTTATTGTGTTCATGTGGTAAATTATTCCAAGTTTCTTTTAGGATTTGCTATATATCTTTTTTTTGCTCCCTGTCCAAGTGATCCTACACAGCTTCTAGTATTTTTACGTCACCAATCTGATATTGTGATGGTCCCATCTGCAGACCTCTGCTTCAAGGTTTTAAATATTCTTAGAGTGTTTCTGGCATTATTATTTTGCTGAAGGATCATGTTTTACCAATCAGTCTAAAACAATTTCTGGCAAGTTTCTTTCAGACAAAGTGTGTACTCCTGGTGCCAGATGCTATGCAGCTACTTCACTAGATTACCTGCTGTCCCACAAGTGACCTTTAAGTACAGTTCATCAAATGCAATCAGCGTTTTGGGTTTTCCACTGATTTCTGTCTTCAGCATATCATGTTTCTTCAGAATTCTTAACATTTCATCCAGCCATCTGACAATGTGGAAAACAAGAAATCCTGGTTACTTCCTACTGTATTGTTAATTTGTATTCATAAAAATGTTATATAGTGTTTTTGCAAGCTGATTTACATCCCAAATAAATAGTATCAAACAATTCTCAAAAGGGCCTCAGACGTTTGTACAGTGCATCTTGGAAGTCTGATGTATGTTAATTTACCTTTGTTCCTCTGGTATTCCATCAAAGATTTCCTCAAAACCACCCATTTAAGACCTGTCATAAAACTCAGCCAGAGGATGTCAATGAATTCATATTGCACTGTATCTGTTGTTCAGTTAGCCAAGCCTTGATTGAACAGTTGTTTGGAGGTGTCCAACCCATTCTGCAGAGTACATGGGTCGCTTTGCCCTTGTACTTGACAGTTGTATTAGTTCCTAAATTAGTAAGAAACTCAGCTGACCCAGTTATCTTAATGGAAAATGATAAAAATACAGTAGGCCTTCAATGACAGGATTTTGACACAACTGTTTTGGATCAATAGTAATAGCCACACATAACTTCTTCAAAGCAGGCTGTGCATCAGCCCTCCCACCCGCCTGTATCAACAGGGATGGGCAACTGGCAGACTGTGACCTGGATCTCCAGATGGGCTCAGATCGACAGACTGTGTACCTCCCAATTTGGCAAGTTCAGAAGAGGCGAGTACAACAGATAAGATACAGTTAAGTTCACACCACAGCTAGCATGGAGATCCAACTGGTACCTTTTGTATAGCTTTTTGTATAGCTGTTGGAGAACTGTCAAGGTGGACAGTCACATGTGTTTCAGACCAGAGGGACACTGGTTTGAGCAGCATAAGGTATCTGAACCATCAGTGGAATAAGCAAAACTGAGCAGCACAGAGGTGTCAGACAGATAAACCAACAGGAGTTTATTTGTAGACTAGCAATATACTCAGCTGGGGTCTTATTGTTCAGTAAGAATATTCAGTAAGGTGTATGTCTGAAAAGTGATTCAACAGTTTATCTGACAGTAACTATTACAGTACAGCATGCCAGATAACATTGTAGCTTGGTCTGTTTCCCTAACCACCATGTATACAAACGTGTAATTATCATTGTCAACATACCAACAAGGAGCCTCCACTGATTTTGTAAAGGACTCAGACACAATTCCCAACCCAAAATATTGTCAATCATGAAGGGAACTAACAGTCACTGATGATCAAAACTAAACTTCATGTGGGGCCCTAAATGGGTCCTGGGAGGCATCCATTAAGGCCACTAGGTGCTGGCCAAGCAACTCCATTAGGATCTTCACAAACACCCACCAAGTTTTCACACATCAGCTGCCTGAATTATAAACTCAAACATAACCGAAGTTGGTGTGTGTTCAATGTTAAACTCAAAAATAAAAGCTTCAGATTTATAGCATCAAATGGGAGCGACCGTTGTCAGTCTACAGAGGTCCTAAAATAGGTTGATTGTTAATTGAACTGATAGAATGCTGTTGGAAGCAAAAGCGAAAAGAAATAGACAAAACCCATCCGGTGAGGTTGGGGGAGCAATTTATATAAATAATAAAAACATGGTGGGAATAAAACAACACCCGGACACAAACTCAAAAACCAAGCCAAGACATTCTTGACTAGCTATGTATGCCTTCCTTGTCAATAGTTCCCTGTCCTTAAGTCAGCACATCATGCCATGTATGCATCTTTATTCAAATTACTCTCATTATTACCATCACAAATATTGTCATGGTAACAGCTACATTCATACAGTGAGGGTGGGGTGTGGGGGGGTCCCAGTATTTGATCAGTGGAGGGGGACAGTTGTAGACCTCCTAGCCTCTTTACGGTTTCACTCCGCTGCTTCAGTCTTGCATCATCACATCATTACGGTCTTCAGACAGACGATATCTTTTGAAACCAACCACTGTTGTGCATCTGATCCTGCTACTGCATCCTGCAGACGAGACTGTCAAAACATGCCTCTCCCCGTCCTCAGAGAGCGAGGAATGACAGAACAACCTACGGAGGGGGAAAAAAAAACACACAGTTAGCTACACACGAGCAGTATTGCTGTAGCGAGTTAGTTGGAGGTGCAGCTCTTAACGTCTACACAACATACACGCGACATTTGCCCAGCACAGTGACGGATGAATCCATCACGGTGACACAGAACCAACGTTACAGAGACCATCTCCTGTCTGTATCTCGCTTTCGCCGGGTTTGTGCAGTTGAACTCCGTGGCCACTCACAGAGCGGGAGGACGGAAGGCCCACACAAAGCTAGGCGGGATGACACCCAGACAGATGTGGGAAAGTAAAACCAACCAGTCTTTTACGGTTGGACACCAGGCTCCATGCTGCAGCCAGGACCAAGGAAGACACGACTTTGACCAATCATGACATCCCGTCCAGTCCGTTTGGCCGGTCCCAGGCACGCTGGAAGTCACTCGCTGTACAGACTAACATCGATTCGACGTGTCCCCTGTGGGACCCCCATGCTACTCGTCCTGGCAGTGAAACGGCAGCTCCGTATTCTGTCAAGTGTCTGGGATTATGCGGAGGAGTGCCCACCCCCACCCGCAAAAACCTACCCGCCCGGCTCTCTCTGATTGCCTTCGAACTGAGGGGAGCAGGTTCCGAGCCTTGGCGGAACGCGTGGGAGACGCCTGCCTGCCTGCCTGCCTGCCTGTGACTCAGAAAGGATGCTGCTCGCCTGGCTGTTGCCAATAAACCGCGCCTCCATTTCTCACTGATTAGCTGCGTTCCCGGTCTCCGGGTGCAGCCATGACACTGACGACAACAGCCAATAGGTTGGAAATGTACGTAACAGTATTAGGCCCATTCTTAGCGTAACTTGTTTGTTAGGGGGAGGGGGGCGCATATATTGCTATCAAAAACTTTGTTGGGTCGATTATTGTTCAGGGGATTTGTGTTCAGCGGGTAGGAGAGCAGCAGCACGTCACAGAATCGTTTATTTCTCCTTCAGAAAGAGGAATGCGAGGCGTGAGGCAGGGGGAGCTTGTTAAAGAGTCCAAGCAGGTACTCTGGAATGACTCATAGGGAGAAAGAGAGATAGGGAGTGGGAGAAAAAAAAACCAGGGAGGATGAAAGAGGGGAGCCCACATCAATGAGCAGGCGCCTCAAGGGAAACGGGGAAACACGAAGAGACGGGGGAAAAAAGAGAAAGAAAAAAGAGAAGACCCAATAAGTGTGATTATGCTCCCAGCCCACGCAGTCCACCCACACACTTCTCCTCTCTACCCACTCAGACGGCATTAGCCAGGGCTCTTCCAGACCCCCTCCTTCCCGGCACTCCAAGCTGCGTCATCTAGACCCAGCCTGGCTCTCCCTCCCTGAAGACACCCAGGCAGCACCACTCTGCTCTTCCGCTAGACTCCTCTGGTCTGCTGTTTCCACTGAGAGCAGCGTGGAAGGAAATCAAGGCACACGTGTAAATCACAGGGCAGAGTCATAGCCTGAATCCTAAGAGATCGGAGGACCAGGACATCTCGGTCAAAATGATATGCCATGATCTTACTATGACAAGGTAGCGTTGTCATGTGAAGGTCTGAATCCCAACATATTTAATAGCTGTTTTTCAGACACTCCCCCAGGGCTGCTCACCCGTCTAATGTATCCAGGCCCGGAGGGGGACTGTGCTCACTGCTGCTTGCAGCTGGACAACTTGCGGATACGGCTGTAGGTGGACACGCCTTTGCGTGATGGGTTGGAGGAGGAGCTAGAGAGGCGTTCCGATCGGGACCTGGACCTGCCGGTCGGTGGGTAGTGGTCCTGGTTTGTTTCGGTCCCGTTCGCACAGAGGGTGTTGAGGTCGAATCCCAGCCCTGTGTAGTCCTCCCGAAGTCCATTACGCTCTAGGCCATCCTCATGCACCCGAACTGGGGAGGGACAAAGGAAAGGGTTAGATGTCATCATGTTAGCCTCGTTCTGCATGGATCTAGAGCCAGCTTAGGTCCCCCCAAACCATTAGGAAATGATCAACATCCACACATCGTAGCAGGACATTGACCAGAGATAATGAGTGAGGGAACACTGATTATCCTTGAAGAACAGTATGTTATTTCCAGGCACATTTCAACATGTGTTTCCAATGTTTGAGAGACAGTTGATGACAGGTGTATGTATTTGCAAGGACACTAGAGTCAGTGAAAGCATTGTAAGACCAAATACGGGAAGCATAATTGAGTGAGATGACAAAACATTTTATGGGATACATTTGAGTGATCACAACTTCAGGTTTTTGTCAGTAGAGCTTTGCCAAGCATCAGGGCTTGCAGGGAGTAACACTGGCGCTCAGCTAATAGACCTCACAGCACATGATTAATGAACCTGCTCACATAAACACACATTCAGCTTCCAGAAATATGTCAGACAGATTAACCCAAAAATATTTTCCTTTGATTATTAGAAGCTATTTTTCTACACAAGTCCAGGCCCCCCATAACTTTTGCTTGAGTATCTGCGTAATAGCTTTTAAATAAAGACAGAAATAAAATATCTGCATGTCAAAAATCCATAATCAAATTATTCATTTTTTTTCTTTTAAACTACCATTTGTCTTAAAAAAATGTATTCCATATTTTTCCTGTACCATATCTAAACCTATAAATAAGTGAGATTTGGTCCAGATTTGGTCCATGCCCAAACACTGATCTACGGATGTGAAGATCCAATAGAGACTTATGCACTACTTGAGTGAAAGTTTACGAAGACAAAACAAAGAATTATTTGATTTGGAAAGATGAATGACACGAGGCATCATATATTGTTTTATTTCATCTCATCAGCCAGAGGAATATAGACACAACACGTCGCAGAAGTCTGGCTCAACAGCCAGTTTCTTCAAATGTCTTTATAACTTTTCTTCAAGCTGTCTCAAAAGAGATCAATTACCTTTTTAAAAACCCAAGAAAGTCTTGTTACTTTTTATTGTATTAATGTTGTCTGCATTCATTGTCATTTTAATTGCAACGCTTCATTGTAATATACACAGATCAGACGTAACATTATGACCACTGACAGGTGAAGTGAAACACTGATCTTATCACCATGGCACCAGTCAATGGGTGGGACATATTAGGCAGCAAGTGAACATTCTGTCCTCAAAGTTGATGTGTCTGAAGCAGGAAAAACGGGCAAGTGTAAGATTTTGAGCGACTTTGACAAGGGCCAAAATGTAATGGCTTGACGACTGGGTCAGAGCATCTCCAAAACTGTAGGCCTTGTGGCGTGTTGGCAGTCTGCAGTGGTCAGTACCGATCAAGGAAAAGCAGTGAATCGGCAACAGGTTCATGGGCGGCCAAGGCTCATTGATGCACGTGAGGAGCAAAGGCTGTGAGGTCCGATCCAACAGACAAGCTATTGTGGCTCAAATTGCTGAAAAGGTTAATGCTGGTACTGATAGAAAAGTGTCAGAAAACAGAGTGCATTGCTGGTTGTTACGTATGGGGCTGCATTGCTGCAGACCAGTCAGGGGGACCATGATTGACCCCTGTCTACTGCTGAAAATGCCATCAATGGGCACGTGTGCTTCAGAACTGGACCACAGAACAATGGAAGAAGGTGGCCTGGTCTGATGGATCACGTAGATGGCTGGGTCTGTGTGCGTCGCTTAACTGGAGAACACATGGCACCAGGATGCAGTATGGGAAGGAGGCAAGCTGGTAGAGGGATTGTGAGGCTTTGGGCAGTGTTCTGTTGGGAAACCTTGGGACCAACTCATGTGGATGTTAATTTGACACATACCACCTACCTAAGTATTGTTGCAGACCATGTGCACCCTTTCATGGCACTGGTATTCCCTAATGGCATTGGCTCAGCAGGATAATGCGCCCTGCCACAAAGCAAAAATGGTTCAGGAATTCCCCAGATCTCAATCCAATCGAGCATCTGTGGGATGTGCTGGACAAAAGTCGGATCCATGAAGGCCCCACCTCACAACTTACAGGACTTTAAGGATCTCCTGCTAACGTCTTGGTGCCAGATACCACAGCACACCTTCAGAGGTCCAGTGGAATCCATGCCGACGGGTCAGGGCTGTTTTGGTGGCAAAAGGGGTACCTACACTATAATAGGCAGGTGGTCATAATGTTATGGCTGATCAATGTATATGTATAGTGTATTTACAAGCAATTTCCATGTTTAGAAGTGTAACTTCTCAATCACTTTGTCTGCTTGAAATATTAATTAAACAGTAGTTGGGCTACTGTATAAAATAAATGAATAAAACAAAATTAATATCCACATGATGCTGATCAGCAATCAGCAGAATGGTTGTTTGAATAAGCAGGTAGTCTATCATTAATGATTACCAAAGAATCAGGGATGGCCTAATATATAATACGGTAGCTAAATAGTCTCCACAACAACTAATCTATACAGTACCACTGGCAAATACAAAAACCAGAAAGAAGCACATTTGCACTCAACATGGATTGCAGATTTTGCAGAGAGTTTGAGGTAAGTACAGGTTTAAATATAAATCCAGCAGGCCAGCTACCATGATTTGTCTGTCATTCAAATAAAAAATATTCCAGATTCATTACACAGAGTGAAAATGTTTTTTTTCAGTCTTGATGATTATAGCTTATAGCTCATGGAAAATCTAAAATACAGTATTTCAAAATATTAGAAGAATATTTGTTGACCCCTCTCAAAATTAGTGTGCCAGAAGATGTCAAGGTGTTGTCGGACATATTATAACCAGGCTTTTTTGTGGCATTGGCACAGTAAACGCTTCTTTCTCGCAACTCGACCATGCTGCTCATTATTGTATCGTCAAATTGTGATCCTTGAAACAACCACACCGTTTTTTCAAGAGCAGCCTGTATTACTCCTGAGGTTACCTGTAGATTTTAGTATCCTGAACAATTCTTCTGGCAGTTTTGGCTGAAATCTTTCTTGGACTATCTGACCTATGTTTGGTATCAAGAGATCCCCAAATTATCCACTAAATAAGTGATTGATCAGTATTGACTGGCATTTGCAAGGCTTTGGAGATCTTTTTATATCCTTTTCCATCTTTATAAAGTTCCATTACCTTGATACACAGGTCGTTTGGCAGTTCTTTTCTGCTCCGCATGGCTCAGTTTCTAGCCTGCTCAGTGCATCCACGTGAGAGCTAACAAACTCATTGACTAATTATACACAGACACTAATTGCAATTTAAAGGTGTGGGAAATATACCTTTAATTGCCATTTTCACCAGTGTGTGTCTGTAACAAGGCCAAATATTCAAGGGTACATTCAAGGGTATGTAAACATTTGATCAGGGCCATTTGGGTGATTTCTGTTCTAATTATGATTTTAAAAGGAGCCAAACAACTGTGTTAATAAACAGCTTCATTTGATTACTATCCTTAAAGAAAATACAGTTTTTTTGCATGATCAGTCATATTTTCTAAATCAATGCCAAATTGTTTATATTTCTGCCAGGGTATGCAAACTTATGAGCACAACTGTATGTGCATTAATTGGTATATTGTGGCCATCTTTCACTGCAAGTTAATTTTCACATAGGTTGACTTTAACACATACTCCACACATACACTTCCTTATTACATAATAAAAGAAAATTTTACCAAGTAATATTTAATAATGAGCAGAAAATGTCTTTGCTGTACACTCCTAATTATTTCCAAAATGCTTCACACTCTAGATGTTTCACTTCATTGTGAAACTCAATATCAAGAACAGCATAAATTACAACTATATATCAAGGGCCATTTTTCAGTTAGGCTTTTGTGTCCGGAAAGCCCTAGGCCAGAATACACGATCTGACTGAAGGTGATCAACAACATAACTTCATACAGGAAAAGCAGGTATATAAACATTGACTCTTAGTGTCACACCCTGTTCCCTCAGAAGTGCTTAATACAAGAGAGCAATGTCTCAGTCATTACCAGGATGAATTTATTTCAGCCAGTGATGGACAAATACTACCACTCCCCTGACAGAAACAAAAGCAGAACCAGACAGTTGCAGCCTACAGAGGTTGGCTTGCAGAAAACAGACTATGCACAGGAAAAAGCTGTTACAGTAGCAGCAATAGGCAGAAAAGACAAGCTCATAGCGTAGTACAGCATCAAGGCAGCAGAAAAATACCTGTGTGCAGAACAGGTCATCTGTAATTGGCATTCAATTTAAGGTAGGAAGTGTATGAATCAGATTAATGTAATCTGAACAGTTTCTTGCATTTCCTGGTAAGAGATTTAAGAACGGAAAACTAAAAATATCTCTGAGGAACACCAATTACAAAGTCAGAGACCGGTAAGACATATCAAGTTCAAACGAAGAGCAATACATTTTCTACCAACAAAGTACATCATATTGATAACCAGGAGTCATGACCTTTCATGAATGGGCCGATAGCTGCCCTGACGTGAACACGTGTTCACAAGGCAAAAGATAATAAAAGCCAGAGATTTAGACAATCTCTATAAAGAAACAACATAAATTTCAGAGCATAATTACACTGTTAAAAATCCAACTGCTTCCACCACTCTTAGTAAATGAACACCAGCTAAATGAAGTATCACCCACTTCTCCCAACACCCCCGAAGTTGTTGACAATGGGACTACTGATTAGCCAAAGCCATAAATAAGTAACCAAAGGCAGCACAGAGAAACTTGGGCTGCTGTCATTAACCTCTCCTTCAACACCTCTCTATTCCTCTTTACACCTGACTCTAATAGTTCTTGACCTGTGAAGACCTCCACCTGTCCCCCAGGCCCCTCGGTGACCGCAAAGGTGATGAAGGAACAGGTAGATTAATAGTATCAGAGAAAAAAATAGAGAAGAAAGGGGTGAGAGAGGGAGGAGGACTTTACGGTGCAAGTGTGACTAAATTGACTGCAGCAGAATGACTCACCCAGTTGCCATGGCAACTTAAACACTTGCTAGTTTCTAATCGCCAATTTTGAACTGCTGTTGAGCCAGCGAGTGGGAATGAGGGAGGGGGGACATTTATGTTTCCGGAAATCACTGAAATAAGTGGTTTTGTGTGTCTGAGCACAACCTGGCCAGGAAAGGCTGATATTTAACGTTAAACACAGGCCGGGCCATACCCGCATATCCCTCTCTTTAAAAACACCCCACCACTCTACTGCAGGCAAACAATTGTTGCACAGTGAGTTGCCCTAGATAAGCAGTAAACCATGTACTGCCCAAGCCAACACACATTCAAACCCCATAGGAATTCTTAAATCACTTCAACCTTCAGAAGAATACCTCACCCTTTAGAGAAATGGCAATGAGAAATAGTTAGCGACTGGGAGAAAATGAGAAAGAGATGCATTCATGGAAAGGATTTTGAGGTGTGCAATTTGGGAAGACCTGACTGAGACTGTTGCAAAATAAAAAAACATTTTATTTTCAAATACTAAGGTAGTGTGCATTTTTTTTTTACCGATACAGTGGCCAAAATCTAGTTTAGTTTATTAAATCAGTAATAATAAGACTTATTTCAACATGGCCAGAAATGCAAGCAATAACTAAGCTGGTTAGCAGCAAGTTAAGCACAGCTATGAGAGCTGTTAGCTAGAATCATGATTACTAGCTAACCATTTAATCTGTGGTTTTAGCTAACTAACTAGTTTAATAAGCTACTAAGTACGCTGTTATCTTTGTCAATGTACTCCAGTTTCAACAACAGGCCAATAAGCTAGATATATTGTAGCAAAAATAAGCATAAGTAAGTGATCCTAGCAAAACATGCAAGCGGATCCGTAATGGTTTGCTCTATTGAATCTTCTGTTGAATCAAATAAAAACCTGCCTTTCCATGACATATAGCTAAACTGTAATTTTTCAAGCACACAACCTTTTATTTTAAATGACCAAAAAAAAAGCTTAAAATATTGTCTTCTTGATAAAATGAGAAATGAAGGCTATGCGATAAGGTCAATATTGTTAATCAGCATGACCTTATTCTGAAAACAAGACTTCTATGCCTCTGAAAATCAAGTGACGATACCTGGCAATATTGCTCAGTCTTGGTGACCTATACAGTGGCTCACAGAAGTTTTCACCGCCTTGGACCACATTTAAGTGTTACGGTATAATATTTGACCCCTGATCAACACACAAAAGTGCATAATGTCAAGGTGTAGAATTAGTAAATTGTTATAAATGACAAATTACAAAATATAACTGATTGCATAATTACACGCCCCCTTTTACACACCTGAAAGAACTGTGGTGCAACCAATTGCCTTCATAAGTCACCGGTGTGCAATGAAGGTGTTTCAAATGATTTCAGGTAACACACAGTGCTGAGAGCACAGTTGTTGATCCCTCAGGCTTTATGTTTCTGTATACCTTTGAGCAAAAATGTCATCTAATTATCATTCTTAAAGTAAAAAGAACCATGAAACACTAAACACAAAGACAATTGCATAGACCAGTGCAGCTCACTTGGTAAGAGCATGGCAATGGTAGCGGGTCAAATTCCCACGGTGCTTTTGGAATAAACACGGGAAATCTCTGCATTGACAGATCATCCCATGGACCTGTGTGAGCCGAGGGGTATATTGCCAGGAACTTAGGAGGTCTAGTAACATGAACAGTAAATACATAATCTTCTTAAACTAGAGAAAGATGTAATGTACCTGGTCATTAACTTTTGGTTAGACCAAGTCATACAGTAAACAGATAGTAAAAGGCAACTAGATATTATGGTGCCTGATTGCATAATAGACAAATAAATATGAATCTGTCCAGAATAGACAGTCCTTAAAACATTTCTGTATCTGGGCGAGGAGGGCACTAGTTAGGAAGGCCACAAAGCAGCCTATGGCAAGTCTATATGTTTAAATCCGATGAATGTAATCTGAGCTGTTTCTTGCATTTCCTAGTTAGATTATAGAACGGAAAACTGTGAGACTAAGACCAAGTGGAAGAAAACGTTGTCTCATGAGGCCAAAATATAGTGCTACGTTTGGGGCAATCCTAACATCATACTTCATCTTGAGTCCAGCTTCCCATGGCACAAAGTGGTGGCAGCATCCTATGGGGATGCCACTCTACGTCAGGCCCTGGAAAGCTTGTGAAGATAGAGCTTGTGTGATTTCATTGTGTAACATAAAAAAATTACAAAAGGTCGGGTGAACACTATAGAAAGCCACTATATATGTCAAATGTGAAATGAATGTGCATGAATACCATCATATTAAAGATGGCAATCTATGTCAACAGTAACTGTTCAATGGTAAATATCTACTTTTGGAGTATATAGCCAAAAGAAGAAAAATAACACTTCACTGTCTTTTTGTATTCCCTTAATTCTGGTTCCTAGTCAATTTGAGGTTTATACACTTTCATACACAGCAGCTAGAATCTTGAGTAGAACACGCCAAAACCAGCATAAAACTTTTAGTGCTAATAACTTCCTATTAGGGCAAGAGATTGTTTTAATGTTTTGCTGTTAACCAATACAGCATTAGCCACGCTCTCCCTTTCCATCTCCTGAGGGGGGCATCATAATATGCCAGGATTTTTTTCACCATACTTGATGTGAGAGGGTTGAATCACTAAAGGGATCTTTCCATCCAGATTTGAGCTTGTGCAGAAGAAGAAATCTTTGTGGGCCATGCAAATGTTTAAACATCTTGATGAATTATCAAGCCTTGGGTACATACTCATATAATCTCCACTAGGCAAGGCTGGCCACTTAGTACCCTGGTTCCTCTCAAGGTTTCTTCATGGATTTTTATCTGATCCAATCAACATTTTCATTGCTTGCTCTTCTGATTTTAAATGGGTTATATAAGTACTCATGCACAGCCAGCATGTGAAGGGCTGGCGCCTAGTGCTCTAGCATCAGGCTTTAGCATTGAGACAATAATTATGGTCTCCCTAACCAGAGCCGCGACACCAACTGCATGAATTAAGTAGCCAGACAAGGACATACTCTAGCACCTTATATAACATGTAGAAGAATGTTACATAAGTCTATCTTACTGCTGCACTATATTTACCTGAAGGCAGTCAGAATTATACCAATCCAACCAATTTCCTCAAACACTAAAGAAATGGACAACACTGAAAATAAACTTACTGGCTGACAATCCATACACAAAAAAGATACTAGCTGAAGCAAGGAAAGTAGAGATGACACTCCCTGAGCCAGAGATACTCAACTTCACCTGCTACCTGCTCCTCACCAATCTGCCTGACCTTGTCCAATCATTGGTCTTAGTGTGGGCAGAGACTCACTGGTTCATAGTAGTTGCCGGCATACAACCTCACTCGGCTGATGCAATGACGGAAAGACAGAATGACCGATCAGATCCTTTAAAGAGATGGATACAAACAGACACAAGCAGAGCATTCTGGGGCCACTACACACTCAAAAATGATTTGGACAGTGATATTCTAGAACTTTCGATATTCAACCATACAATGTCTATGGTGGGAAAGTGCTGTCAGCTGAATTCCAGGGTATCTTCATATCGGATTGACCATTTAGAAATGACAGCACATTGTGTGCATTGACCCGCCGTTATAGTTTACAAAAAGTATTTGGCCAATACACTGCACGCCTGTTTCTAACCAGGCAGCAGTGTGTGTTGGCACTGCTAGTGCATACATAAGAGAAATGTCAAAGTTTTTATTCTAGGCATTGCATTTGGAGTCTGTTGTTAATGTCTTACAACATGAGGACCAAAGTGCCAATCCAAATCAAGTTGGCCATCATCAACAAGAAAATATCAACATCATCAATCAGCATACATTTACTAGAGACATAGCCACAATATCAGGTGTGCCTAGGGCTACTGTTTGGTACATAAAAAAGTTAAAAGCAAGCACCTTAGCAATGATGAATTACCTGGTAGATGAAGGAATTTAATGGCCAATGAATACCTTCAATGGTGAGGAAAACTCCTAAATAACCTAGCAGGCAGCAGCAGGGTAGTCTAGTGCAACTGGGTTACATGAGAGAACTATTTATATTTAAATCCATGGTTTTGCAAAGTTGAAAATGCAAGAGTTTGGTGAGCAAATATTTCTTAAATGTTTAGATTTTGTAAGAAATTATTTTAAGAAAGTGTCTATATATTTGGCAGGATTTGTTTATGCAGGAAGCTTCAATCTAAGCCAACCACTTCCCATTACTGTCTAGCCCATCCAGATAACTAAATTACTAATAAGGTACAAGAGAAGAACTCTTCTCTGTGTATCTCTTGCAGGTGCGTCTGTGTGTTTGTGATAACAACAAGAGAAGTTGATGGATGGTGTGTGTGCTTGTGTAAGTGGGAGGAAACAAGGAGGTGGAGGGACTTCATTAACTATATTCCTCCCTTGAGGTGAACAAGAGGAAAACTAGGCAGTGAACCCACAGGTAGAAGTGACCAAAGGCTAGCCATGTAGACCCTGGCAGAGGCAATCTTTGAAGTCAAGAATGGGTCATGATTTTATTCCTGTAGGTGATGCTGCACGTGAAAACAGCATGTGAGGACGTGGGGTTTGTTTACATCTTTATTGTTACAACCCTGCTTTCCAAAAGTTGGGATGCTGTGTAAAGTACAAATAACAAAATAATGCAATTATCCCAACTTTTGAATGAAAATAGTATTGATCAAACATCAAAATACCAAAATGTTGAAACTGCCAAATGTTATGGTGATAACGCATACCCATTTAAAAATAAAAAGGTGTGACAGGGTGGTGTTAAATCACCTCTTTTTTAAACAATACTCTGTAAGGAAACCAAATTCTGTCGTTTTGAAAGTAAAATGCATTCACCTTTGTCATATATTGAGTTTCATAATGTGCCAACTTTTTTCAATAGGGCACAGGTCTGGACTGCAAACAGGCTAGTTTAGCACCCGGACTCTTTTGCCAAGGAGCCATACTGTAATATGTGCAGAACAGTTTGGCATTGTCTTGCTGAAAAGAGCAAAGCCTTCCCTGAAAGACAGTCCAGAAAAAAATAAGATAGCACTGCACCTTTTTCTTTCCTTTCCAAAAAAGTAGAAAAGGTTTTGAGTGAAGAACAGTATTTGCAGTAGTCTCTTAATTTAAACCCTTCTGTTCCTCACTCAAAACCTTCCTCATCAACTTTTTTGGAAAGGAAAAGGTGCAGTGGTCTCTTCATGTTTTTGGGAGCTGTATTGTTCAGCATTAATGGTGCCTTCACAGACATGCAAGTCACCCATGCCATGTGCACCAATGCACCCCCATATCTTCACAGATATGCAAGTCACCCATGCCATGTGCACCAATGCACACCCATATCTTCACAGATATGCAAGTCACCCATGCCATGTGCACCAATGCACCCCCATATCTTCACAGAAATGCAAGTCACCCATGCCATGTGCACCAATGCACCCCCATATCTTCACAGATGTGCAAGTCACCCAAGCCAAGTGCACCAATGCACCCCATACCATCCTGGATGCTGGCTTTTGAACTGCGTGGATAAAAATCCGGATGGTCCCTTTCTTTTTGAGCCTGGAGGACACGGCATCCATGATTCACAAAAATGAATTCACATTTTTATTTGTTAGACCACAGGACAGTTTCCCACTACGCCTCAGTCCATCTGAAAAGGAGAAGGCAGCAGTGGTTCTGTTTCTTGTTTTATATAGGTTCTTCTTTGCTTGGTAGGGTTTTAACCTGCATTTGTGAATGCAGCAATATACTGTGTTCACAGACAATGGTTTTCAGTGTTCCTGAGCCCATGCAGAGATTTCCACTACAGAATCGCATCTGTTTCATAATGCTGTGCCGCCTGAGGGCCCGAAGATCACAGCCATCCAATATTGGTTTTCGACCTTGTCCCTTGCATACAGAGATTTCTCTGTATTCTCTGAATCTTTTAATGATATGTACCATAGATGAGAACACAGAACTCTTTGCAATTTTATATTGAGAAACGTCATTCACAAATAATGTTACTGACCTGTTTACAATTTACCAAATTAGTTGTGTGATATTCCACCAGGTTTTCAGCATTACACAAATGTCCAATCTTTTTGTTGCCTCTGTCCCAATGTGTTGCTGGCATCACATTCAAAGTGGGCATATCTTTTTCAAGAAACAATAAAATGTCTCAGATCCAACATTTGTTGTCTTTGCACGGATGTGCTCAAAAGTCTGCATACCCTTGAAAAATTGGTAATATATGTACCATTTGTAAAGAAAACATGAATGAGCAGGCAAAACATATTTTACGTCTTATGGGATTTACATTTAACTCTAGGTCATAACAGAATGGCACAATCACAAAACAAAACATGGCAACAAAGAAAATAATTTACTGACCCCTGTTCAAAAGTCTGCACACCCTTAGTTCATAATACTGTGTATTGCCCCGTTTTGCATCAATGACAGCATTCAGTTTTGTAAGGTGTTTATGAGGTCCTGAATTCTTGCAGGTAGTATAGCTGTCCATTCGATCTTGGCCAAAAGCCTCCAGGTAATGCAAAGTCTTTGGTCGTCTTGCATGAACCGCATGTTTGAGATCTCCCGAGTAGCTCGATGATATTAAGGTCAGGAGACTGATGGCCACTCCAGAACCTTCACTTTTTCTGCTGTAACTACTGGAGGGTCAACTTGGCCTTGTGCTTAGGGTCATTGTTGTGCAGGAAAGTCCAAGAGCTTTCGTGTAGAAGAATGCAAATTGTCTACCAGTGTTTTCTGATAATGCTGCATTCAACGTGTCATACATTTTCACATTTCCCCATGCCTTTAGAACTCACACCCCGCCAAAACATCAGTGCCACCAACATGCTTCACAGTGGGGATGTTATTCTGTTCACTATAAGCCTTGTCGATCAGTCTCCCAACATAGCGCTTATGGTTGTGACCATTAAGCTCTATTTTGGTCTTGTCACTCCAAATTGAAGCTGTGAGGCGTGTCAAGGTGTTGTCGGGCATATTGTAACCGGGCCATTTTGTGGCATTGACACATTAAAGGCTTCTTTCTGGCAACTCGACCATGCAGCTCATTTACGTTCAAGTATCATTGTGTGCTCCTTGAAACAACCACACAATGCTTTTCCAGAGCAGCCTGTATTTCCCAGTGACTATTTATACACAGACACTAATTGCAATTTAAAAAGCCACAGGGGTGGGAAATTCACCATTAGTCGCCATTTTCACCGTAACAAGGCCAAACATTCAACGGTGTGTAAACCTTTGATCAGGGACATTTGGGTGAAGATTTATGTTATCATTATGATTTAAAAACAAGCCAAACAACTGTGATAATAAATGGCTTTTCATGATCACTACACGTAAATAAGATGTTTTTTGTATGGTCAGTCATACTTTCAAAATCAATATCAAAATTCCACACTATCTGTCAGGGTATGCAAACTTATGTGCCAAATGTACTGCTATTTTTCTATTTAATATATTGTGTAAATGATTTGACGTCTTTGCATTTTGTTTCTAGATTTTACGCACTGTCCAAACTTTTTGGGAAATGCAAAACACATGCACTAGAGTTTCGAGGGCTACATGCGCAAATCTAAACATACCTCATATCGGTATTTGATTTAATTCAACTAGCTACACTGCACATACAGCACTCTCTGTTTGGAACTTTAAGCCATGCATTTCTGTTCATATATTCTGCAGTTAGTCTGGGCAGACAGGAACATAAATCTATTTCATAGCTAGTTTGAATGGGAGATAAACACAGTAGGAGAATAGATTGAATGAGTGGGGGATTAGATGAACCAGTGATGTCCCCATGTTGGGTAAATCAATTGAAATTCATTTTTTAAAAACAATTGTTTCAAATGAAACAGTACAGATAAATCACTGAGATACTGTTCCAATACTTTTGGAGGGGACTGTAAGGCATATTCCTTTGTTTTTGTTGGTCACTGAAGACATATGGGTTTAAGATCAAAAGATGAGTATGAGGCAAGAGTTGAGAATTTCTTTTCCTGGTATTCAAATCTAGATGTGTTAAACAACTTACGACATACCATAAAGACTGCATTTCTTGTTAAAGAGGATAAACCAACAGCAAGACCAGCGAGCTGTCTATGGGAGAAAAGAAGGAAAATCGACCAGAGCCACTGGACAAACACTGGGTATAGCAAGAACAAAAATGTGGAATGTCCTGCAAAAGAAAGAAACTACTGGTGTACTGAGCAACAGATGTCGAACAGGTTGGCTGAGGAAAACAACAGTAACTGATGACAGAAATATCTTGAGAGCAGTGAAGAAAACATCAGTAAGTGACATCACCAATGACCTCCAGGGGTTAAGGTATCACAATCCAATGTTCAAAAAAGACTCAGAGAGCAGACATATAGAGGCCACAACACAAGATGCAAACCACTCATCAGCAGTGAGAATCGGGGGCCAGATTGAAATTTGCAAAGAAGTAAAGACATGAGCCGCAAAGGTTCTGGAACACAATCTTATTGACTGATGAGACCAATATTAATTCCTAACAAAGTGATGGAAAGGCCAAAGTGTGGAGAAAGAAAGGAACTGCTTACAAGCTCATCTGTGAAGCATGGTGGAGATAATGTCATGGCTTGGGCGTGAATGGCTGCATCTGGAACAGGCTCATTAATATTTATTGATGATGTAACGGATGATGGTAGCAGCAGAATGAATTCAGAAGTGTAAAGAAACATTTTGTCTGCCTATTTACGGAGAAATGCATTGAAACTAATCGGGAGGAAGTTTATCATGCAGCAAGACAATGACCCAAAGCACACTGCCAACAAAACAAACTTCATCAGAGGAAAAAAAGTGGAAGGTTTAAGACTGGCCAAGTCAATCACCTGACCCTAATACTACTAGGGATTTGATTGACTGGCCAAGTAAATCCAATCCCTAATAGCACTGTAGATTAAGTCCCCATACAATCCTAGACTACCACTAAACATCTCTCTCACTCCATTACACGCTCTCAGTCCATCCCTCCATTTGTCGGTCTCACCTGGCGCAGCATAACCCTGACAGTAGATGATGTCGCCATCTCCGTAGAATAGCTCGTCGTCATCCTCATCGTCCTGGTCGGCGTAGCCATGCAGGTGCTCCAGATAAGGCAGCACGGTCATGCTGCGCCACGCGTCCCGTCGGTCGGCGCTTGGAGGCATGGCCACCGGAGGCTCTGTGGCAGGGTGTTTCTTCCTCACCCAACTGAAACCAAACAGACTGGTTGGTTACAAATGTAAACTCTTTACAAAATATAATAGGGTTGCAGTCTTTATTAAAATGACATAAACATGTGTATTATCTCATCTTTTAACCCAAGGTCACGTACAGCGAGCCCTCTATTGCCGGAAATGGTGAATAGACCTGAGCAACGTTGTTAATTATGTGATCAGAAAAACAAGGGTGGGGGACTAGAAATGACCAGGGACCTGATATTAAAACATTTTCTGTAGGAGCCAATATGATTTGCATCGTGATTCTAACGATTTTAAAAATATTACAACTCAATACTATGATTTTATTACACTGTCAGGGTCCAAAAATGACATTGTAAAACAGTATATAAAACAGTAACATATCCCAATGTATTAGGAAGAACTACAGCATTGGCATGTAAAAAAAAAATCACAGCTTTACACACACCTAAAGCTTTACACACACAGTATTTCAAAACACACACCTATGCAAAAACATTAGTTTTTCCATTCTTGTATCCCCTACCCATGACCTAAATTAACTAATATTCATGCCTCAACCTGACCTAGCCCTAATGCCTAACCTAAACCTCACACCTTTCCTGGAAATCACATTCTTCCCAGCAGGGACTGATTTGTAATGTTTTACTTCGTTTGTGGGGACATCCGGTTCCCACATGCACACGCAGACCTGGATCACAAACACACGTGAATTGGGTTGTGCAACCCACTACACCATTGCTTTTGGAGAGAGCGGTAATGGGAGAGAGAAAGGTTTGTGGAGAACTTAGCCTTTTGTTTCGTAACAGAACATAGAGTGTCTGTGACGACAACCAAGCCATAGAGCAGTAGTGTGTGTGTGTGTGTGAGTGTGTGTGTGTGGGTGCAGGTGCATGATATCTGTTGTGTGTCTCCCAGTTTATTAGTAATACAACTCTTCACGTTAAATTCAGACCTATGTTCATTATCTTTGTTTAGAGCCATTTCCTTGATTTAACATGGCACTCCTACTCATGTACTGATTCTGATGGAACTTAGGTAAAAGTGCCATCTTACCATAGAGATGCAACATTAATGAAATAACACTGATTAGCAAGATGGTGGCACAATAACAAGCTATTTAAAACCACTTTCAGAGGTCAGGGGCCTCAGGGGAGACTGCAAGTCATGTAAAAGGTGACCAGACTCTTCAGTGGGAGCAAGGCAATGGTGTCTATGCTAACCTCAGTGTGGGTTACTACATCATGTAATCATAAAGGACATTCTGTGTATTGTTAAATTTTTTTGTAGATGTACAGTATGTCACAATAAAAAAGGGCTTTTATAGCGTTTATACTTGCAATACCATGAAAGTATGGAGGACAGAAACTGATGTTAACTGTGTTATCGAGTTCAGAAAAATAAATATATAATATAAATCTGTAAAATGCCTGTGTCGAGTAGGACAATGAGTGTGCTCTTTTTGGCAGCGCTGAATATAAAAAAGCTCCAAATATAGCAGAAATCCCCAGCTTTATTTCATGGTTTAAACCATTTATAATATGTTAGCTGCACTTGTCAAGTTCTTAACTGATGCAAGGCAAGGGAGATTAGCACAATGTCATTTGCAAAGTCGCAGCCCTCCTGAAAATTATTAATGTGCCCCCTAGGGTATGTCCCTACCAGCATCGAACACCTGGATTTGGGCAGTTTCAGTTATTCCTTGTAAATTTCAAGCTCGGCTGGATTCTAGGGGGAGCATGGGTGAAATGTGACCTTCAAGTCTCCTAACAAGTGTTCACTGGAGATCTAGTCCAGAATTTCACTGGGCCACTCAAGGCCAATCCAGACCAATCCAGAAACAATTCCACAGTTGCCTTGGCTGAGCTTCAGATAGTTGTAGCTGAAGGTTGAATCTTTGCCATAGTCTGAGGTCCTGTGCACTCCATCTCTCAATCCTGACCAGTCTCCCAGTCCCTGGCACCAAGCAGTTAACCCATAGTATGATGCTCAATCAATCAATCACATTTTTTTTATAAAGCCCTTTTTACATCAGCAGTTGTCACAAAGTGATTTCACAAAACACCTAGACCTAAACCCAAGGAGCAAACAACAGTAGTGTTGAACTTAAGTGGCTAGGAAAAATTCACTAAGAAGGCTGAAATGTAGGAAGACACCTAGAGAGGAACCAGGCTCCGAGAGGTGACCAGTCCTCTTCTGGCTGTGCCGGTTGAACATATTAAGAGTCCAAATTGTAATAGTTAAATCGATGCATTTGGGCTAAGCCCAGAGTATAAAGCCCATCACCATGCTTCACTGTAGCAATGGTATTTAACCAGGTGAAGAGCACCCCCTTGTTATCACTGGATGTGCAGCTTCAAATACAGGCCTAAACGTTTGATTAGAGAATATTTTTCCACAACCTTTGTGACCTTCAGGCAGCATGTGAAATGCCTTTTACTCAGGAGTGGCTTCCATTTAGGAACTCAACCATAAAGGCCTGATTGATGGAGTACTGAAAATATGGTTGTAATTCTTGCAGGTTCTCCAGTTTCTGCAGAGAAACTCTGAAGTTCAGTTAGTGTTCATTGCGTTCTTGGTCACCTTCCTGACCAAGAACTCAATTTATTTTTATAACCTTCCCAGATCTACGCCATGACAGACCTAGGAATATGCAGTCCCAGTCTGAGGTCTTCAGAGAGTTTATTGGACTTTTTTGCTCTCACATACCCTCTGAAGTGTAGGACATACTATAAACATTTGTATGCCTTTTAAAATCATGTCAAATTAGTAGAATCTGGCACAGGTGGACTCGAATTAAGTTCTAGAGACATCTCAAGGATGATCAAGACAGGATGCATCAGAGCACAATTGTCAAGGGAAAATGTCTGAGTATTTAGGTGCAATTTAATTCAGTTTATCATTTTCCATACATGGGCAAAAAACTTATTATAGAAAATGTGTATAGATTGATGGCAAACATTTTTTTAATCAATAATAAATGATATCAATAACTGATACATAGTGTTACAACAGGGGTCAAAGCACCACAGGTTAGGTTCAGGGGTTAGGCGTTTGTGCTGGTTTAAGTTAAGGCATAAAGTTACATTGCTGAGATTAAGGTTAGTGAGGGTTTAAGGAACATCGATTTCTGGGTTTTTAGGCCCCCCCAAAAGAAGAAAAACAAATGTGTGTGCTGGCCAGAGATAAGAGACAAGCCCACATAATACAGCCCAGTGAAGGAGGCACCTGAGGAGTCGGCCATTAAAGTTGCATTGACTCCAGCATGGGGTCTCTACAAAATGTATATTCCCTTAACGTTAATATTTGCACAGAGCAGGGTAATTAATTTTAAAGACCCATCTGCCCTTTTGCCTGGTTAAATATTTATATAGTCGATTTTCCCCAGCTCTCATTTACTGCTTCTTATCCTTTTGGCATGGCCACATGTTAAAGGAGAGATTATATTCTCCTGATTAAATGCCTAATGGCACTTTATTAACATAGGTAGGGACGGTTAAGAGACACAGAAATACCTGAAAGGTAAACTTTAAGCAAAAAAACAATTCGCTATTATGTTCATAAACCGTTAATAAGGCAGGTTAACATCTTCAACCTCTTCCTGACCCAGTTTTTAAGACCAATTAGACCAGGAACAAAGATAACATGCCCAAATGACTATTGCCCAGTATCACCCACATTAGTAGCCATGGAATACTTTACAGATGTCTCACTAACATTATCATCTCACTCTGAGGTTAGGGAAACACTGAAACCACCGCAACATAAATACCGTCCAAGAGATCCAACATGCTTCAAAATAAAATTGGGACAGAGGCAAAATAATTACTGGAAAAGTTGTGTAATTTTACAAAATGACCATGGTTGAATATTACACAATTATTTAGGTCAATTGACAACAGGTCAGTTACATGATTGGGAATTAAAATATTATTCCACAGAGGATGGCTCTATCCGAAGTGAGGATGGGGAGTGGTTCACCACTCTGTGAAAGACGGTGCTAGCAAATTGTGCAACAATTAAGAAACACTTTCTCAACGTAAAATTGCTAAGACTTTGGGGATCTCATCTACAGAACCAAGTACCCTTAAATGATTCAGAGAATCTGCAGAACTCTGTATGCAAGGGACAAGGCTGAAAACAAATAATGGATGGAAGTGATCTTTGGGCCCTCAGACTGCACTGTATAAAAAACAGACAGTCCTGTAGTGGAAATCACTGCATGGCCCAATAGTCCAGACCTGTCACCCAGTGAAAATATTTGTCACGTTATGAAATATGACAAAGAAGACCCCAAACTGTTGAGCAGCTGAAATCCTACATTAAGCAAACATGGGAAGAGATTTCACTACAGCAGCTGGTCTCCTCAGTTTTCAAACACTTACAGAGTGATGTTACAAGAGGAGATGCAACACCGTGGTAAACATGGCCCTGTCCCAACTTGTTTTCAAACACTTACAGAGTGCTGTTACAAGAGGAGATGCAACACTGTGGTAAACATGCCCCTGTCCCAACTTATTATCAAATACTTACAGTGTTGTTACAAGAGGAGATGCAACACTGTGGTAAACAAGCCCCTGTCCCAACTTATTATCAAATACTTACAGTGTTGTTACAAGAGGAGATGCAACACTGTGGTAAACATGCCCCTGTTCCAACTTATTATCAAACATGTTGCTGGCATCTAATTCAAAATGGGAGTGTATTCTTCCAAAAACAATAACATTTCTCAGTTTCAAGTTGCCTTTTTACTGTTTTTAATCATATATTAAATCCTGATGGGAGACCCAGAGTTGGTGAGGGGGGGCAACCAGAAATGTGCCATGGTCTCTTAACTCCTCCGCACCAAAAATGTCTGTACTTAGTCACCTAAAATACAGCGTCTAGCCCCAAGCCATGATGCTTCTGGCCCCAGGCCATGATGCTTCTGGCCCCAGGCCATGATGCTTCTGGCCCCAAGCCATGATGCTTCTGGCCCCAAGCCATGATGCTTCTGGCCCCAAGCCATGATGCTTCTGGCCCCAAGCCATGATGCTTCTGGCCCCAAGCCATGATGCTTCTAGCCCCAGGCCATGATGCTTTTAGCCCCAGGCCATGAGGCTTCTAGCCCCAAGCCATGATGCTTCTAGACCAAAGCCTTGATGCTTCTAGACCAAAGCCAGGATGCTTCTAGACCAAAGCCAGGATGCTTCTAGACCAAAGCCATGACGCTTAAATGACTAAATGACTCAAAAGGCTATCAGGTTTGCATGGTTTCCATTTTTAGTGCTGAGACAATGCTAACCTGTTAGTATAAAGCACACAAAGTACGTCACTGATTAATACACAATGACCTATGACATTAGTGAACATTTTATTTTAGAATTTTTTTATATAAAATATCTATTTTACATAAGCATATAGCCCCAAGTCAAAACTTAATAGAACCATATTTCAGAGAGATTAAAGCCAAGTTGTTCTGGGTGTGTGTATTAGCTTTACACATCTGAAATGAGACACAGCACCCCGTTCTTCCTGGCTGATTTCTTAAGTTCACTCAATTTGGATGGGGAGAAGCAATTAACAGCAATGTTCCAGTCTCTTACAGGAAATCAATTCTGGGCTTTTGCTTGGCAACTCAGTGACTTTCATATTCTTGTTCTGAAGCCATTCCAGCATTGTCCTGTTGCGTTAAATCTTTGCCCCCCAGTCTAAGGTCATTTACATTTATTCATATTGTATTTGGCTCCATGTCATTCCAAGTCTCCCAGTCCCTACCACTGAAATCCAAAAAGCATGATTCTGCCAACACTATAGTATACTTTAAAGTAGGGACAGCAACAAGTGTAGGGTCCAACGTGCTCAAACTAAAATCAACAAAAAACAAACTTGCATTGGACGGAAGTATGTAAATATCAAATAATCAGAACATTGATATGTACCAGTTTTGCATGTGACGTGAAACAAGCGCTGATACAAGCAACTGCAGTTTACAAAAATATGATGCAACGTACATAATTACTATGTATATTATCTTTTCATGAAAATACTTGCATTTGAAGTGACAAAAGCATGTAAATAAAATAACTGAGTTAATATATGTATACGGTTACATAAACTGGGCGCAAAGTAGTACTAGAACTAGTTCGTTGACTGGCTTCTTGTGTCTTTACTAGCAGGCGTAGTTTACATGACACTGTCAACAAGCCATATCCATATGGTTTCCTTATCCTAATATACGGACTGTCGTGAACGTTGTCCGTGAATGGTTTCTCAGGCTTCACAAAATGGTAGGTGGTTGCAATTGTTCTACAATTTGGTTACACGCCAACTCATTTATTTAGAGCAGGCAGACGTTCATTGGTGCAGCCGTAGCATTGACAGAGCTGATTTGGACAAAATGCATGCTGCAGGAACTTAAGAGCAGGTTTTCTATAGTAATTCATTTCCATTTAAAACAAACGTCTGATCAGCTCTTGTCGGAATGCACTACAGGTTTGGCAGTATGTGTTCTTGCCATTATTGATTCTGACCCACGGAACCTGTTCTTTCCACAAAAATGTAGGCGTTTAATTTGTTTCATTGGACACCATGTTTGGGTCCTGCTATAGAATGCATTATGAACTATATGATTGGTCAAAACAGACGACCCATCGATTATTGTAGAAAAACACTGGTACTGTTCCACAACAACACTATGAATTTTAATGGGGTAAGTGAACACTGGCCCGTACTGTTGTTAACAAGATGTACCGCTTTGAATTAAGGCTGGAGATCATTTTCGTCTGAACAAACTACTGACTATTTGCCTCCCGATCCGTCTCTGAAATGCTGTTTTGCTAACTGCAGAAAAGTGGCTGTTTTTTTCCTCTCAGACATGGCTTCAGTCTGGTCACTTTTCCAAAAAACTCAGAATGTTGAAGGGCTTCAGAGATGCCCTTTGGTTAGGTTCTCTCATCTCAGTCAAGGAACTCCAGAGTTCTTTTAAAGTGGTCACGTCCCTGACCAAAGCCCTTTTGTCTTGTTTCTGAGGACGTCATATTTTATCCATTTCATAATGGTGGAGCCCACAGTGGTCTTAGGAAATTCAAACACTCTAGACTTAGTGATAGATTCTTCCCCATATATGCCTTGTCACAATTCTATTCCGCATTTCGGCAGACATTCTACATGTCCAAACTATTTAATTGGCTACAAGTGGTCTCCAATGAAGTTATAGAGATCTCAAGGATGATCAAAGGAAACTGAATTTAACAGATCAATTTGGAATGACATAGCAAAGGGGTTGAAAAAGAATTGAATATACAAAATATAATCAAACTTGACATAGTGTAGGTCAATGAATAAATAAATCTCAATGCGTTTAAAATTCAGGCTCTGCTGCAACAAGCTGGAAAAGTTCAAGGGGTCTGAATACATTCTAAAGGCACGGTTCTTACACGCCAACACACGTTCACACATGACGCGTGTACAAAAAGACACCGCACATGCACACGTTCACATGTATAGGCTGCTGATTATACTACCACCACCTATACACGACTACCACTTTCCCCAGAGCCTTTCCACACGATGAGATCTCACGAAGTATCAAAGAAGACTCAAGACGCGAGTTTATTCAGCGGTGTAAACTTTCTAAGTTTCGGTTGCTGCCTTCGGAGGAAGTGCGATGCTACAGTTCAAAGAACCACAACAATCAGTCCTGTGTACCAGTGGCACATTGTGTTTGCTCATCCTAATTCCTTAGGTTGTATTTCCTATTCAAACTAAATTTCATGTATGTTTTCATGGAATACAAGGACATTTTTTAGTGACCCCTAATGTTTGGAAAGTGGTTAAGGTTTGTTGACAGGATTTACAATAATTCATGGGAAATTCTAATCAGATCCTGTATTCACACAGCCTACATTTATTAACTGGGGTAGTTGAGTGTAACTTTATTCAAAACACCAAATGTGTAATTTGAATGTTGTCCACAACTACCATGTCAGAATTAACATTGTCCGAATTGACAGTCTTAATCAACACCCTCGTATTTTGGAAGAAAGTCAGAGATTCACATCTACTGCTAGATGGGTGGAGTTAAAAATCAAAGGGTAAAGTCTGACATTGATTTGAGCTATCTTTTGTGGCTGAATTCACCAAAAAGACATTTTAAAACCTGAAGTATTTTCTATCAAATTGCTTAAAAACCAATAAAGAACCATGACATACTGTACAAGGTGTAATATCAAATGTAAAGCCAACATAAACCATCCCGTCAGACTGTAAAATGCATATTTCAATTGGCAGTGTTTTAACTTCCTTGAAAAATGGCAATTGATCTCATGTTATTAATCACCATTGAGTAGCCAAAACTATTTTAAATTACCACAATGTTATAGTGTGGCCCATGAAAAAAACATCTGAATGGTAGAAGGGGGCTGGGGGCCGGTAAAGGTGCCGCACACCGATTCCTTGATTCCTGAGCAAAATTCTCTCAAAGGTTATTAGTCTGTGTAAACTGAAGCGCTATAGAAATTATTATGCAGAATAACACAGATGTGTCTATGGTTTCATTCTCTCCCTCGTAACCCCCATATGTAGAAGGCCCTTAATGACCTCCTAGCCCACACACATCGACACGGTACTAAAACTCATTTTCTTTGTAATGTTCTTATATCACTCACTTGTTTTATGCTGCGCATTAGGAAAAGGACCTTGAAAGTAAGCATTTCAATGTTGGTCTTGACCTATTTTTGCTGGACCACGTAAGCGGAGCCGGCCTAGAAGAGCAAACGTGCCTGCCTGCCTAATAGCGTAGTGGTTAGAGACGCAGACTATGGCACAAAAGGTCCCGTGTTTGACTCCCATCTCATTCACAACACATTATGCCTGAAGATTTGTTCACGATTCTCTCATCTATTCACATGACAAAAAAGTCAGTTATCATCACCCATACTGATAGTTATTGTATTAATGTCATTCATGAATGGCTAATAAGCTGTTAAAACAGCCAGTGGCAAAAGATTTGTTCAGGATAGACAAAAACTTAGCGGGCTACAATCGTGAGTAGCTATGTTATAGGAAGCCTAAAATAAAACTTTTGACTGTTATATTGCAAATATTTCTGGTGGATTTTCGAAGTACGTATTAGGATTTGTTCAGGATAGACAAAAACCTCGCTGGCTACACTCTCGTCTTTTCACTTGACAAAAAGAGTCAATTATTGTCACCTATATTGATGGCAAAGCCATACAGTTCATAGATGCAATTCGTGGTCGAGGTAAACCTTATATGAAACGTTAATCAGTTTACCACAATGCTTAAAGGTGTCTAGCAACATATTCAAACACAGTGTGATGACAATGCGTGACAACACGATCTAATGTTGAAATGCTATACCAACTCTCAACAGATGTGTGGTATAGCGGTTGAAGACAGTCTGTAACACAGGAGACCCAGGTTCGTAACCAGGGTGGGCAACACCAATCATTGCTTTTTATTATGGGCTGGCTGAAGTAGGCTTGCCTAGTTTCTTGGTAACTAAGCATATGACTAATAAAAAGGCTATTAGATATTAATACACCCTAAATATTTGAGAAGCATATATAATTAGACATGTCAAAAGTGTCTTTTAACTATAACAAAATAGACTTCATTACAAATGTGTGCATATATTTGTGCATGTCTATCCTCTACAAGAATCTGCCGGTTTATATTTTATCTCATTCCATTTTGCAACCAATACAGTGAGCCAAAATGAAATATGATTTTAAAGCAGTTTCTAGGCACCCGCTGCCAAACGATGAGGAGCATGATACTCCTCCCTCCCTCCCCCCCCCCCCCCCCTCTGTCTCACTCCCCCTTCCTCTCTCTCATCACACCAGCACACAGATACACTTCAGTCATTTGTTTCCATGGTAACTGCAACCAGCATTCTCCAGAGCATCAGCTCAAATGTAGTCAAACATCTTTAAGGGCTGCAAAAAACACAGGAAAGTTAGGAGTGGGGAAGCGATAGGTCCACAGCCCGGCCAGTCTGATTGATTAACAAAAGCTTATCAGAAGCCCTGAGTTGAACCAAATAAGGCAATTGATGTTATTACAGAAATTCTCACATGAATTTGTAGAGTCATCAGAAAGGCAGAGAATATAATTCGTTGTAACAAAGGCATTCATGCGTCCTATGTAGCAAATGTGAATATTTCCTTTTGTCGAGTAAATGCAACCTTCCCTCCATTTGCCATACGCCACAGCACAGCCAAATCACAATGTGTCTAGACTACATTGTGCTCCAGACAACAGTTTGCTTCTCCTGGGCCAGACTACAGAAGTGTGAGGTTAACATCCTAAAAAGAGATGAATATACAGCACGCTGACATGATTCTGTGAGCACACCATGTCGTAACTCAAAGGTGAAGGCTGTGGAACGTCTACAGAAAAACAAACAGACATGAGCTGAACGATCATAAAAGCCCCCTTCCAGCACAATGGGCCCATATAACAGCTCCAAATGATAGAGAGAGGCAGTGTGTTTTTCTGTTTCCATCCATGTTACCCCACCATTATCAAAATGTCTCATTCAGTGGAGCTCAGATGCAAATGACAACAAATCTTACACAAAGGAATAGATTTTTCCCCCCCAAATATTTCATTCATCAGATTTGAAAAGAAAGAGGGGACAACATTCATCAGAGTGCTGTTTTTCCAAATTCATTGCTTGTTCAATTTGCACTTCATATAAGAGCACTCTTTTTAGCATATATGTAGATAACGTTCAATTGCAGCTTCTAAGACAGAGATAAAATAATTACTTACTTATGTTGCCTAATGTGTTGTATAGAGAACCTCTTCTCAGGATCATACTCAAGCATTCCTGGAAGAAATATGAAATAATATGGGGTGACATTTATAGTTCCAACTTAGAAAACAAAGAGGACATTTACACAATTTTGCAGACATCCCAATTATGTGATGTCAAATCTTTGCAATATTTTTTTGTTTTACATTTGTCATTTAGCAGTCACTAATCTATGTATATCTATGAAATGTTCCATTAGTGTAAACATTTCAAGATCACTACATGGAAAAAGCCCATTTTACAGTAGTAAAAAAAAAAAGAACTTCGTAGTAGTAAGAACATTCTACTCAATTTATTTGTTAGCAGCAAAAATCTGTGCTGGAAAATAATAAACATAATAAAAAAAAGCAAGCGACAGTTCTTTGAGGTCACCGAGAGAGCAGCTGTGGAGTAATTTCAGGTAGTCTTTGAAAAGGTGGTTTAGGATATTTTATGAAAATGGGCATTGGGCTGTAGCCTCATGGGGAAGCAGGTTCCATCCTTCAGTTCCAAGGACAAAGAAGACTTTCGATTGGGCAGAAGGGGGTTGCCTTCCTGTAGGGGCAGGACGTCAAAGATCCCAGAAGTGGCAGAAAGAAGAAGAGCCTGGGAAGGCTGGGATGGAGGGTTTGAGTATTGCCTGAAAGTAGGCAGGGGAAGCTCCCCATTCTTCTCCATAGTTAAGCACCATAAACTTGTATCGGGACTTCAACTGGAAGCCAATGGAGTGTGTGGAGGAGTGGGGTGACATGGGAGAACACCAGATAAACACCAGATGGTCCGTAGTCTTTTAGATAGGTTGCAAGGGTTTTGTGGGTAAGTACCTCTGCCGTTTCCTGTTTTCACAAGTTCACTTTGCAGGGATGTTTTAAAGGATGAATTTGCAAGAGAAAGTCATTGCCTCTATGTTGGCTTTGGGGAAAACCAGAAGTGGACGCAAGGCAGACATTGATCCTCTCCATGTTATCTGGTATGGCCGGCCAGTCCGGTAGGACGCAATCCAAAGTGTGCTCAGCTTGAGCCCCCAAACCTGGCAGGGTTGTGTGTATGATCTAATGGTTTACAGAGGCCGAACCTGCACTACAGCATCATGTCATTTACCTCTATAGCAGACATGCATGCCCCTTATATGAGGATAAGAGTAAAGAACAGATCCAATCCCTGATTTAATTCTGAAATATCTGAAGAAATGATGTGGGAAAATGCTACTGGACAAGCAGATGTCTGAGACATTGAGAAATCGATGTGTAAAACTTAGACATGAAAAGCAGACTACTATGTAAATCTGTTTGATCAGTTTGTTGACCTGTCAGAGGCTTTCAATATAGCAGTCACAGAAAAAGCTTTTGCTCATCGGGGTTGGCCAAGGACATAACCACTGGTATCCAAATTACCTTAATGAGAGAACAGTCATTGTAGCAGAAGGAATTGAATCTACATTTCTGCAAAGGAGTTCCACAGGGTTACATTTTGGGTTGTATATTGTTCACTCTATACAATAAATGAAAGCTGTAACTCATAAAGAAATGTTGTATTCTCTTAATGTTGACGACACCAGCAGTCTGATTTCCAACAATTATAAAAGTCATTAATAGACCATAGTTTTATTTGCATTACAACCAACCTAAGTACATGCTATTTTCTAGGTCACAGAACCTAGCTTTGATTATCCTAAAATGACTACTAAGTGATTTTTTCTTACAAATACCTGGGGATTTGGTCAGATTAAAATCTGTCTTTTAAACAACTGTTTGTGAGTTGGTGAAAAAGCAGCAGATGAAAATTGGTTTCTTTTATAAAAGAAATTATGTGCAAGCAACTTTTATACCGCAACTACATTATGGTGATATACTATATAGGGATGCCTCAGCTTCTGTACTCAAATCTCTGGATGCAGTCCATCATCATTGCATTTCATCACAGGCGCAGATTCTTACACACTTTGTCTGTTATATGCTCCATTTGGCTGGGAGTCACTGACATATAGATGGGCCAGACATTGGGTGACGTTTTTATGTGTGGCAGTAATGCAAAATCATCCTAATGACCTAAAAGACTAAATTTGTTGGAAACAGTTTCCAAAACATGTTTTCAAGACTGGATAGTGCTGGAGATACCGTGGGCCTATTCAGAAATGGCTAATACTGCTTTTGAATATTTTGCCCCACACTCAAGAAATACCATTCAGAGTGATCTGTGTGATCTAAGTGAAATGTTTTAGGGTCTTAAAGAAGTTGTAATTTGATGTATGTTTTATTTCCATTTTGGAAGGGTTTTCCCTGTAATTCAGGGCTCAGCTGTAAAAGACACCTTGGCCTCAGTCGATTTCTCTGAATAAATATGGTCATGTACCTCTTAGCAAGTCAGACAACAGGGGGCCACACTCTTCTGGAACGCTGTAGTCTCCTTTCCCAATGTTCTCAAACAGCTTATAGATGCTGTCTCCTTCAAAAGGATACAGACTCGTCGTTATGTTATATCTGAAATGCAAAAAAAATAAACATTGCAAAGTCAAAGACACATTAATATAGAATAATCTCCTGACACAGAAATGTTTATAGTAATTTATGTGATTACATTACATTCATACCCAAGAGACATAAAATACTTAGACCAGTTCCAACAATCAGGACACTCACAGTGTGACACCAGCAGACCAGATGTCCACTTTGAACCCTGAGAAGGTGTCCAGTCCATTGGCGATCTCTGGGGGCTGGAAAGCCGGAGAGCCCTGACTTGTACAACACATGTCGTCCTCTGCAAACGGGTGCAGTGCCTGGTACGCCGAACACAAGGGCCATCATGGTTGTTTGAAAATTAAGCCAATTTCTTTTGAATTATACCCAAATTAAAATGGAATACATACAAATTATTAGAAACTAAAAGTACCTCTGCGACCCCCAGGTCAGAGATTTTTAATGCACCATCAGTCGTCAATAGGAGATTTCCTGGTTTAATATCTTTGTGAACTATTCCCTGACTGTGCAAATATTCCAAGCCATCTAGCAGCTGACAAAAGTACCTGGGAAAAAAAACAATGTATGGTTATCAACTTGTGTATTTGTTGTTAGCATTCAGTCAGAAATATTTAGGCTACATATTTGCGATCAACATACCTGTGAGCTTGAAAAACTGGAAACCTTTTCTCATCAACACTGTCTAACATCTCCTGCAGTCCACATACACAATATTCCATCACCATATACGTATTAACTCAAAAGTCAAGGAAGCGAGACAATGGTAAGTAATGCTAAGTAAAATGCGCTAAGCACTAAACTTTCACCCAGATTTCGGTATTAATTCCTCATAAATTAGCATGAACTTTAACATCTATGATAATGCTGATCAATGGGGTTTACTGTCTAGTCAATGAGCAATGAAATTGTACAGATACTAAAAATATAAAATGTATTCATGTATGGGAACATTCAATTTGCCCTTTAGAATACACTTTCCTTCCTCAATGGAACCAAGATGAAAGACAAACGCATTCAAATGGATTGTGAAATTGAATGTCAAAAATAAGCCAAATTCTCTATTCACACTTCTCAGGGTCACTTAAAGGCAATCATCTAGCAGAAGCGAAAGTGGTGCATGAGCAGGGAGCAGAGGCGTGAGAGGTAAGGATATTTTCATTCATTTGGATTGGGGAGGGCTGGTTGGGTAAACAGGGTAGTCTATGACACAGTGGCAGCCCTTTAGTCACGACTGCATAAGTGGTGTGCTCTCCTAGAGCGGGGGTCCAGGCAGCCCACCCACATTAAAACACCCATTAACTAGCTATAACTACTGAAGGGACTGAACACGATCAGTGAGAAAAGCACAGGAATGAAAAGAGCAAGGACGGAGCAACCTCATCATCGGTTCAATCAGTGACACACATTAAGAGTACATTGTGTTATTTGCAGAAGAAATACGTTCACTCTGACGTAATCAGGTGTGGGGGTGGATGCAAACAAAAATCACTGCCTTCCAGTGTGTTTTTTATTTGATAGTGTTGCCATCTGATATTGCTACTCATGCGGGGCTGAGTAAAAGGTTGAATTAATTCCCACTTTTGGCACTGTGTATAAAGACTGGTAACAGAACAATGTGGTGCCATGCGGCCTTAAGGAACTTAGGTGCAGAATTCAACTTTTCCCCTCAGTTGTATAGACGCAAAAGACAGAGCTCTTAGTTTCACACCAACAACTCAGTCCAGGTTTTATCATAATTACCGCAGTTACTGCCGCAATGAAAACAGACATCTGTGCCAATATTCAGAAGCTCTGGAATACTGCGAATTAAAAAATACAACCCCTAAACAACCATTTACACAAAGAGCATTCATAAAGACATGCATTTGAAGTCAAAGTTGAGACATTAAATCAATCCGGTATGACTCAGCAACAAAGCATTTTTGCAACCACATCACCACTTATAAGATATTCACCTCAACAATGACCTAAAATATCAACCTGGATTTCATTTATCTAACTGGTGTCTGAGTCATTCCTGGTGTTAACTGTACTTAATCAATTTGAGTGGCCCTTTTAATATCAGAAACCAAAGGTAATGACAGTTTTATTTGTCTACAGTGGTAGACATCTGAGTACATGGCAGAGTTTTAAAATGACTGTGAAGAGTGAGTGAGTTGGGGGAAACAACAGAAGGTAGTATGTATAGCTAATACTGAGGTCCCGGAGCGTCAAGCCCCAGATCTCCAGAAACCAAATGTTTTATTCTGTATAGAAACATTTTATTTCCTTATTAAGGTAAAGAACAGTCAAATTAGTAGAGTTAGAGTCAGAAGGACAGTTGGTTGTTCTAGAAAGCTCCTCAGGTTTACCCACTGGACCACAAAGGCCAAACTATTTTACCCAAAAACCAATAGGCTACTGACATTTTGATTCTGGATTTACCAGCAGCAAAACAAGTGTCTCGCACAGACTCCTAGTAAGTTACACACAGACACAGACAGACACTCAAAGCTACACTAACACCCTGTAACTGCTGCTACCGGAATCCCATTTATATTACTGCCCAAAGTCAATTCATTATCACTGTCAATTCCATAATTCCCCAGACACATGGTAAAATATTCCCAGTGTGTAAATATCCTACATGAGTGTCAATGCATTCGTAAACAATGTTTCCGCAAAATTACCAACCTATAATCTTTATTTTTGTACAGTATTAATTCACCTGCTATTTTATTTCTAGGGCCTTAAGGAATAACCTTGAAAGTAAGCATTTGAAATCATGTGTATAAGAGTAATAAACTATGCCATATTCCCCCAACAAGCCAACAGCGACCCCCTGTGGTCATACCACTGACTTACAGCAACATGGGACTTGGGGCTGCAATCGGTGTATCCATCCCATTACAGTTGCACCACTTAGTCCACACTAGTTCCATGGCATAACAATCCACTAACTGTTAGGAATTCCTCCCACCAACCTATATGACTATGAACACATGAAGTTATCGTGCACAGACAAATCATACGCCGTGCTGGTAGCTGCGAATGCTTTGTCAGTATGAATTGTACAATGAGGTATGCGTAATGAAGAAAGCCATAAGCGTAGTTTAAAAGGATATATCTTTTGCTTCTCCTCAATATACAAAACCTCAACCAACTGGATAATATTCTTGTGCCTCAATCTTCGTAAGAGCTGAATCTCTCTGTAAGGAAAAACATTTTTTAGCAAGGGAAAGCACAGAATAACTTTTACTATGTAAGTTATGCATTCATAAGCACCCAATCGCAAAAAGACGGCAAAGGATTTGGAACAACCTGGATATTTTATCATCTGACCTTTCAAAGGCAAAATTAAATTAGAATAAAAGAACACCAGTGTCTTGAAATGCATAAGGACATCTGAGCCAATTATACAAAAGGTAATTTGAAACTACTTGCTCATTTTGCATATATAAACACTAAATACTGTGAAGGCCTATGCAAATGAATCAACATACTTTTTGACATTTTGCTCCCCGTTGGGGATGCGTCTCAGTTTCTTCTTCTTAAGGATCTTGACAGCCCTCCTGCAGAGTGTCTCAGAGTCTAGCATCTCCTTCACCTTCCCATAGGAGCCCTCCCCTAACAGGTCTCCCATTAGATACTTCCCAATCAGCTTGGCCCTCTTCCTCCGGGGTTCATAGATGACTTCTGTGGAGTCAATGCGGTGGATGAAAGTTTCCATTCCCTTGGCCAGGTCACTCTGACTCTCAAAATTGCCCATATTCTCAAGGAAATCCTCATCGCTCATGGTTGTGCATATAGTGTGAATGTTTACTACAGATGTAAACTTAGCGGATGAGTCTGGGGGTCCCGGGTCAAAGAACATACATTCGCAATAACAATATTCCGGTACAGAAAAGTTAAATGCAGACTATGGGATTGAAATGCAGAACACTGCAACTGCTAAAAATGTAACAAAGTTCTCCTTAACCCGCTGTTTATAAAGCACTGCTTAAGCAGAGTGTCCTGAGAGGTGAGTGGACTGGGTGCAGGAAGTGTAGAAGGTCTACAGAATTTTGTTCTGATGAAAAAATATTTTGGTCCTCTCTTTGTTCTCAGATGAAATGGGTCTATTCCAATCTTTTTAGCCATGACCTTGTGACACCTGGAACTCGCAGCGTTGAAATATGGGCAGAATTCTTTGGTTGTTGTGGAATGACATCATGTTTTGTGCAAACTAAGTAATTGTATTCTGTATGCATTATTGCTTTTCAAGCATAATGCGTTGTGAATCCAGTGTATGATGGTTTGTAGGTATTTTAGCTAGGATCTTCTTATTATCTCAATCCATGTATTAGAAAAACCCTGTGTACTTGCCAATACAGAGCAACTGCTAAGTCACCTTCAATTAATCACAGAAGGGATCCACAGATCTCTGAAAGACAAAATGAAAAAGATTTTAAACAAATTCACGTAAGAACTACTTTCCAGTTACATGTAACTCTCAATACCAGGTACCAATTGTTGATGTGCAATAACACACTTCAAGACGGAATTATTACAAAAAATAACACTAGTAGTATATTCTAAGGAAAATATCTAATCGACTCAACATCGCAGGCCATAAATAAAAAAAAGTGAGGAGAAATGCCGGGCCAAACAAATGTTAGCTAACGTTAGCAAACATTGCTGTAGTTATTAGGCTGGCTAGTATCCCTTGATGATCCTGACAGTAACGTTACTGTACTGTGGGAAATCGAAGGACACACATGGACACAATTGTCCAGTTAAGGATTCCCACCGATTCAGGGGGATATACAGAAAGTTGCAAAAAAACCTAAATGTTATCTAAACAAACGTTATCTTGCTAGCCAACTAGATAGCTAGCTGACATTGCCAGCATCAAGTCATCTTAGCAACTGCAACGTTTCGCAGTCAAATCCAAAACCCAAGCAAGGTTTACATGTAGCTTAGCGAGCTAAACCCTACATGTATTTGCGTTAGCAATAATACTTGCATTACATTTTCAGGCATGGGTGTATTGGCTGTTTGTTAAAATAGGTCAACTTTAGCTTTAAGTCTAGCTACTTACCGTTGTCAAATATTTTCTAAGTGTTTGCTGTCAGGAACGCTTCCATCTTGTTTACATACCCTGACGCACCGCTTCAAACTACTTTCGCCTTCAAAATAGAGGTCACTGATTAAAATGTATTAAAATGTAAGTTTTTTCTTTCACATTTCGACAAAAATGACAAACAACGTTATAATGTTGTTAAATAATAATACATTAGTATTTTCTGAGAGGAAATATTAAATTCGACAGTGGATGTATTAAATCGCAGGACGCCGTGCTCTATACCATATAATTAATCAAATCCAATCAGCACCTGAGAAATAAGGAATCTGTAAAAAATTTGCACGATATTAAATCAATGCAATAGGTAAAAATTGCAATAATAAAAATATGATTATGATTATTAATATATTTTACTGCAAGTGTTTCTAGAAACATGGGAAGGTTTGCGTGAGTGCATCTTTCATACCTATTTGAACACATTATTAATTCTTGACATTCTTTATTATTCTGTATGAATTTGCTATTGGATTATTCAAATTAATAATAATAATGATTTTATTCAGCCTTCTTTTTAGGGATGTGATGTCAGCACTTACCAGTTGATGGCAGCAATAAGATAATATTTTTCTGGTCTATACTAAAAATCATCATAAGATACCACTTTCCATTGCCTTATTGTAAACGGACCGCTAAATGGAAAGAGGAAGGATTTCAATTAATAAACACCTGTTTCTGTTTTGTCATTATTGAGCACTTTGTGTAGATGGCAAAAAAATTATATAATAAATTATGACAGAAAAATGAATAGATTAAGCAAACAAGTCCTCAAATTACAGTTCTGAGAAAAAAACAGGTCCACATTTCAATTTAATGCAATATTAAAACAGATTTAACCGAAACAGATTTCTCACCAGTATTGCTTTCCCAAAATCTTTTGTCTCCTTAAAATAAGACATTAGAAGTACCTTGGAGCTACAGGGGTATTCAAAACGAACCCACCGAGGTCCAAAGCCTTCTGGTTTTCTGTTCTACCTGATAATTAATTTTACCCACGTGGTGTTCCTGGTCCTTGATTCGTAGGAACAATGAAAAAACATCAGTGGGACTGTCTCTGAGGTCCAAAGTTAGGTTTTAGGAACACAGCCTATTCATCTGTGTGGCTCAATGATCCAATCCATGTGAGCTGCCACAGTGACCTGTTGCTCCAGCCCACCCACTTCACTCTGGTGGGTCAGCATTCCAGCTGTGCCCTAGGGATGTCTGTACAGCAACAGAAGGCAAGATCATTCACCGCAACTTACAGAAACAGCATATGCTACTTTCATTTACTCCACCATCAAAGAGACTATATTAATGCCAGAGGCAGACAGATGGGAAAATGTACACAACTTTGGCTCCTAGTCCTAAGCAATTTCATACGCTACCGAAGAGGCGGAATGAGTGGACAGGAGAAAGAATGAAGCCGGGCATCCCCACAGAAATCAATAGGCTAACCAACAGATGTGTCCATATAGACCACAAAGATGGCTGAAAACTAGGGGTTGAAAGAAAAATGGAGGCACCCATGTGGATAAAATTATTCTCATACTCACTGTACCATTTAACTTATGGATTCTACCAGTGAAATGAATACAGAACCCCTCACCAAACTCACTTATTTGTTCATTATATGTATTTGATCCCCTTTAGCTCCTCCCAAGTCAGCAGCTATTCTTCATGTATCTCACAGATAACACATAACATGTAAGAAAGCAATTAAACCTTCATAAACCCTTACTGTGACAAAAAGAATACTCCCAATGCTTTCTGACACTGGTGCCATTCATCTGCTTATGCTTCTCTGAATGAACTGGGCCACACATCTTTTATCACTTATTAGCTGAATGTCCGCTCATAAATGTGAAAATGGCTATCATCTTGCTATCCCAGAGCCTAAAACAATATCTCTTATGTGGTATTGTAACTTCAAGCTTAGTGGTTGTTGAGACTGTCTGTGCAGGACATATCTGATTTCATATTGTACTGATATGGATAACATTTGTGTATTGTTTAGGTTAATTTACAGTGCAATCAAAGTTTATAGCTGATTAAATCTGCATTGTGGGAAATATAACAAGATTGGTAATTTTTATTATTGAAATCATACTGTATATGGCCAAAGATATGCGGACACCAAACCGTCACACCCACATTACAGTTCAAATGTTTATTATCTCTTAGAAATGTCATTTGTACCCTTTAAAAAAAACACCAGTTGATCAGAAATACAGTGTAGACATTCTAAAATTGTATAGGATGTGGAAATTGATGTTTTCTAATGGAATATTTACATGTGTGTACAGAGACCCATTTTCAGACACCATCAGTCTTATGTTCTGATGGCACATTGAGTTTGCTAACCCATTTATCATTTTAAATAGCCAACTGATCATTAGAAAACCATTTTTTAATTATGCTAGCACGGCTAAAAACAGTTGTGCTGATTGAAGAAACAATAAAACTGCCCTGTAGACGAGTTGAGTTGCTGGAGCATTAGCAATTGTGGGTTAGATTAGAAGCTCGAAATGGCCAGAAACAAAGAACTTCCTTCTGAAACTCATCAGTCATGTGAGAAATTTCCAAGAAACTGAAGATCCGGTACAACACTATGTACCACTCCATTCACAGGACAGTACAAACTGTCTCTAACCTGAATAGAAAGAGGAGTGGGAGACCCAGCTGCACAACTCAACAAGAGGACAAATACATTAGATTAGATTCCACTTTAGTGTCAAGTACAGTACAATAAATTGCAGTTGGCCTCTAACCGGAAGTGCAAATAGAAGAGTGCAGAATATGTACCTGTGAAACAATTTAGAATAAGGTATGTTATTCTGTTAATGGGATGTGAAGGCAAGTGTATATTATTCTTCATTGTATGTGCAAATGCAGGCAAATGCAAGTACAAAAGACAATACTAAATGAGCAATGAAGGAAAATAGAAGGTAGTATGTGCCACTGAAATGCAGGGATAGCAGTGATGACATTCCAGAGGTAGACATGTAACACCTGAAAACTTCCTTATTAGACTTTGCAAAGAAATATCAGAGTCCAGTAGTGCTACAAGGTAGCTGAGTGGCATTATTAAGCGTTGGGCAGGTGGATATGGTTAGTGTTGGGTCACAGAGTTCAGCAGGCTTACAGTAGCTAGATAGAAACTCTTCCTGAGCCTGCTGGTGCTGGAACCAAGAGACCCGTACTGCCTGCCTGATGCCAGGGGGGCAGACAGTTTGTGACATGGATGTGAAGTGTCCCTGATGTTGCTGGGCACCCTAAGCAAACACCGCTTGTTATGGAGGTCTATGCTGGCTGGGAGCTAGGCACCAGTGAGGTGCTAGGAGGTCTTCATCACCAGTTGCAAGGCTTTCCAGTTGGCCATGGAGCATCCGCCAAACCACACTGTGGCGCAATTAGTCAGAATGCTCTCAATTGTGCAGCAGTAGAAGTTCACAAGGAACTTGGGAGACAGACGAGCCTTCTCCAGACTCCTCAAAAAGCATTTGTGACCAGGGTTGGGGTATTGAGGGTCCAGGAGAGGTCGACGGATTTTTGGTCAGTCTAGAAACGCCTCAGTGGTCCTCAACTGGCAGCTTCATTAAATAGTAACCCCAAACACCAATCTCAAAATCAACAGTAAAGAGGTGTCTCCAGGATGCTGGCCTAGGCGGAGTTGCAGGATATCGAAGGATATCACTCCATTTTGCAATGCCATTCCATATATGGCACTTGATTGGAGGCAGTTTCCTCCTACAGCAGGACAATGATACACACACAACTCCAAACTATGCAATTATTATATAGGGAAGAATAAGTCAGATGGCATTTTGCTTATAATGGAATCATCGGATCTCAATCCTGTTGAGCTGTTGTGTGAGCAGCATCACGATATGATAAGTAAGAAGTGCCCATCACGCCCATCCGACTTGTGGGAAGTGATTCAGGAAGCATGGGGTGAAATCTTTTCAAATTACCTTCACAAATTGACAGTTAAAATGTCAAAGGTCTGCATGGATATAATTGCTGCATATGCAGGATTGTTTGACGAAAGCAAAGTTTGAAAGACTCATTTGATTTAAATGTAACCTTGTCAATGACTATCATTTCGCTATATTTCCTATTCAAACTAATTTCATTTATGTTTTCATGGAAAGCAAGGACAATTCTAAGTGACCCCAAACATTTAAAGTAGTGTACATGAGCTCCTTGGACATCACATTACAAAACCATGGGCATAAATATGGAGTTGCCTCCAGCTAAAACAACTGACACTCTTCTGGAAACGGTTACCACAAGATTGGAGTGTCTGTGTAGGAATTTTTGCCCATTTAGCCAGAACAGCATTTATGAGGCCAGGCACTGATTTTGGATGAGAAGGCATGGCTCACAATCACTGCAAAAATTCATCCCAAATATGTTAAATGGGGATGAGGTTAAGGCTCTGTGTAGGCCACTCACGTTCCTTTACACCAACCTTATCGAACCATGTCTTTATAGACCACGCTTTGTGCACAGGGAAACAGTTATGCTGGAAAGGGGCTAGGAAAAGGCCTTCCCTGAACTATTGCCACAACGCTGGAAGCCCACAATTGTATAAATGTATTTTTATGATTTAGCTTTAAGATGACCCTTCACTGGAATTAAGGGGCCTAGCCCAAACCCTGCAACACAGCCCCAGACCAATATCCCTCCTCCAACAAACATTACAGTAGTCACTATGTATTCCGGCAGGTAGCATTCACCTGGCATCCACTACATTCAGATTTGTCAATCAGTCAAACAGATAGTGAAGAGTGATTAATCACTCTCATGCTTTACACCACTCCAGCCAACCCTTGGCATGGCGTATGTTGGTGTGAGGCTCTGCTCGGCCATGGAAACGCATGTCCTCAAGCTCACAACGCGCAGTTCTTGGGCTGATGTTGCTTCCAGAGGTAGATTGGAACTCTGTAGTGAGTGATGCAACAGATGATAGGTGATTTTTATGTGCTACAGGCTTCAGCGCTCGATGCCTCCACCCTTTGTATTTGTGTGGTCTACCAATTTGTAGCTGGTCTGTTGTTGCTCCTAGATGCTTTCTCTTCACAACTATAGCACTTACAGTTGACTGGGGCAGATCGAGCAGGTCAAAAATGTCACAAACAGACATAAACTGTCAAAGGTGGCATCCTATGACAGTGCCATGTTTAAAGTCAGTGAGCGCTTCAGTGCAACCCATTGTACATCCAATGTTTGTCTGTGGCAATATTATGGCTATGGGCTAGATTTTATCCACCTGTGAGCAATGGGTGTTGCTAAAATACCTGAACACAATAATTAAAAAGTTGTACTATTGTTGTTGTTATTGGTTATAACCAACATATACAGAGCAATACTATATAATACTAAGTAACACAATTCATATGAATATGAAATGTAAATGAAAAATTATTATTCTACATCATACTATTAAAAAAAATGAATACAACTTTTTAACGTCATTTTTATCTTCTTTTATCTTCTTTTTATCTTTATTTAAATTTTATTTCATACGCTTCGTGCATGAACACGTTTGGAAGTAGGCATAACCAATTTGTATTATGCAAGGCCTCTACAATCAGAATAAAACCTGATAAATATGAAAAGATGAATAATATTTTATTGTTCAATCCACAATCAGAAGACGCGTGTCTGTTGCACTCTGGGGGACGTCTCATGTCTGGAAATTGAGTCAGACAGAGCCTTGTGGGTTCCAGCATTGTAACTGGCTGAGAGCATCGCCCATCCCAGCAGCATTCGGTCGCAGCTAAATATTTATATAGAGGGAACGACATCAGCTAGAAGACATTCATTCACGTAAGAGAGAACTGATCGTCTCCATTGCTAGGTTAACATTATTTCTAAACCTTTTGAAAAGAACACAAACACTTTTGCAAGTTTTGTCAAAGTTTGATTTGACTTTTTTGCATTTACAATGGACTTTTTTCGTCGTGCTCTTTTTGGCGTGACACTTGTTACTTTGAGTCAAATATTTGGAAAATATCCTGTAAATGGTAAGTAAAAAATACGTTGAAAGACCATGATTAGGAAAGAATTATCAAACGAAGTTTTGCCGTAAGAAGCGATATAACCTATTAAACTTTTTGAAATAATTTAGAAATGTCTGAATGATGACCATCCTCCTTAAAACACATCAAGACGGAACATGATTGAGTGCGCATGGTGTAGCTGTGTAGACTGTGCAGTTTATTATTAATTGGCGTTAATGTACAGAAGTGCGTGTTTCAGATTTCAAAAGTAACATTGTTCTCGTGCAGACTACTTTGAAAACCGTATACGATTGAGCCGGATAGGTGAAGGTGTATAGAGTTGTATCTTTGATGAGTCCTTACACCTCTAAACAAAACCACTTGATTGAGCAAACGTTGTCTATTTTTCTCTCTGAATAGGTGAAGTCGATGCTGCTGTATTTTATGTGGAGTTTGGCCAGCATACGTAGTTCTGGCAACAATTGGTCTGGTCAATTGAGCCCTCTTGATATAGGTTAAAACGTGCTGAATATTGTAGGCTACAGGTACACTCTGAAGTGGGCCATTTGGATTTCTAGTAGTCCCTACAATATAGTTTAGGTAGGTAAGTATTATACAATCATTGAAGTCAGTTGTGTAGGAAAACACTGAGATCATGTGTTCTTGTGTTTGCTTTGGTGTGTTCAGCGGGGATGTGCTGGTTGCAGCAGAGCCAGGAGCAACGCTGTGATATGGTGCTGATGCGTGGGGTAAGCAGGGAGGAATGCTGTGCCGGTGGCCGTCTGGACACGGCATGGTCCAATACCAGTCTGCCCATCAACGAGGTCAGCTTGCTGGGCTTCCTAGGAATCGTGTCCTGCAAACCCTGCAAAGGTAACAATGCAATACAACTCTCAGAATGACCTACTATGGCCAATACAGTCAAAAGGAAAGTATCACAAACCTGCAATCTCATTCAATATGATTTTGTTTCTCAAAATGTTTGACAATCATTCAAAGTCGTCTTTGCCATTTTATTGCAAAGCCCCATCACCGGTAATAAATAGTGCACCAAGGGTGCCTTAGATGACTAGATGATTTTAGATTTTTGCCAAAGACCTCCCGTACTCAACACCAACCCACGCCAACATCTAGCATTTATTATCAGTTCTTAATGTCTGACAAGTAGTCTGAACCTGCTGTTTTTGTGTATCTTTCATTCATCCTGTTTAATATTTTGTTAGTGAATTTGGTGGTGATTGTTATCCCCTGTTCAGAGAACTTAGTCATTAAAATGAATAGGTTTATAACAAATCATATAATCTGATATTAATAGATTCTGACCACAAGATGGTGCCGTTTTTGCGGTTCGTAAAGAAGTCTCCCTCGCTTTAGTGTATTCGATGAAACGATATACGGGTATAATTTTGGCATGGTATGGATTTTCCCATACTGTATGTGCTGTGGAAGAATAGAGCATGGATTTGCTCTAGACTAGGGCATGCACTGTGCTGCGTTGCTAGAGAATGCCATAATCAAGAAGCAATACTATAGTTTGACCACTGAAAACACACGTTGGTTTGACCTTTTCTGTTTCAATGTAAACAAACTCATGAACCACAAGTGTACATGCTTTCTGTCTGCAAAGATGTGTGGCAAATTGTAAGAGGGCTGTACGTCTGTGGCACATTAAGCACAGCGAATGATCATTGATCTGTTGATTAACCTGTAGGTTACAGGATTGCTTGTTGCATGTCCACCTTCACTAAACTTAATTAAGCAGTGGTTCCCAACCTTTTCCAGAGACCATATCTTGTTTCTCTGCCTAGAGTGACCCTGAAGTACCTCCTCATATATTTTTCCAGTAAGCCGATGGTCTCATGAGTCTTCTCAAGTACCCCCTGTCGATTGACTGACATTAAAGACAATGTCCAACAGGAAAACAAAGAACCTTTTGATATTGCATTAAACCCCCAGTAAACTTGTGTTTTTCCAAGTACATTGACAGATACATAGTGCAGTGCTTCCTACTGCATGGTGAGGACCAATGGAAAGGATGCATGGAAGGAATGAGAAGGATGTGAAATAAAAATAAAAATTATGTGCAGCTCATGACATTGTTCATGGTTTTTAAATAGCTCTCATGTCCTAAAAAGTGCATTAGACTGGTTATCTGAGCATTTTTACACTTGAAGGCCATTAAAGACCACGAGATTTAAAGCATAAGTAAACCATCACTGCCAGCCTATTTACACTACAATATTTGTATATATTTAGAAAAGTATTTAAAAATGCTCACGCTACTAGTTTTTTTTGTAAAGTGAGCTTGCTAACTCCATGCTGGTAACCTTTATTAAAGCAGGAGAAACCTTTCATTATATGTGTCCCGTCAAAACTCTTAAAACAAATAATCATGGATTTGGAAATGAATAAATGTTTTGCCAATAATCGAATTGGACATCTATAAAGCATCATATACAATCTACTGAGCTAAAAATATATTAGTGAATAACAAGTTTACATTTTCATTCATAACCTAAAAGGAATCAAATACAGTTGGGTTGTTCATGTTCAGGCTGATGGTAATTAGGAAATATAAAGGATCAAATATGTAGTCAGCTTCTGTGGCTTTGTTTACCAAAAAGAGAGTTTAAATCATGGTATGCTAGTTCCACTGGGTTACATTTTTACTTTCCTAATGATCAAAAAAACGATTTAGACCCTTTGACACGACTCTCCAATTTTAACTCGGATGCATCCCGTGTCCTTTGATAATCTTTTAGATTTCTGTAGAACTTGATTGGTGTCCAACTGTGTCAATTAAATTAGTCTATACAAGGTCCCCCTCTCACAGTGCAAGAAAGGAACTCTGTAGACCTCAGAGAATTGTGTGGAAGCATAGATCTGGGTAAAGCTGTACAAAAATTGCTAAAGCATTGAAAGTTCCAAGAAGCACAATGGGCTCAATTGTTTGTGAAATGGAAGTTTGGAACAACCAAGATTTTTCCTACAGCTGGCTGTCGGGCCAAAATAAATAACCGGGTAATAAGGGCCTTTATCAGGGAGGTGACAAAGAACCCAATGGCAACAGAGCTTCAGAGTTTCTCTGCAAAGATGGGGTAACCCACAAGCAGGACAACCATCTCTGCAGCACACCATCAATCAGGGCTTTTTACTCAGTAGCTTGTTGGAAGACACTCTTGAGTAAAAGGCTTATGCTGCTTGAAGAAATTATGAAAAATATTCTTTAATTAAACTATTAGGCCTTAATGTCAGCCAATAAATCTAGTGAAAACAAGATACTGCTCATCGCCTGGCTAATACAATCCTGATGGTGACGCGTGGTGGTGGGAGTGTCATGCTATGGGGATGCTTCTCAGAAGCAGTGACTGAATAGGATCGATGGAAGGATGAATAGAGCGAAACACAAAGATGTCCTCAGACTGGGGAGAAGAGTCATCTTTCAGCACAACAACAACCTGAAGCACACAGCCAAGACACTGCTGGAGAGGCTTTGGCTGAAATCTGTAAATGTACTTAAGTGGCTCGGCCAAAGCCCTGACTTGAATCCCATTGAACATTTTTGGGAGGCCTGAAGATGGCAGTTTACCGATGTTCCCCATTCAATTTGACAGAGCTTGACAGGACCTGCAAGGAAGAATGGGAGAAACTGTCCAAATCCAGGTGTGCAAAACTGGTGAAGTCACCTAAGAAGACTTGCTGTGACCGCTGCCACAGGTCCTTCTACACAGTACTGAATAAAGGGTCTGAATACGTATGTACATGAGATATTTAAGTTATCATTTGCAATAAATTGGCACAATTTGCCCAAAATATGTTTTCCCTTCGGCATTATGAGGTATTGTGTGTAGATTGATGACACACAAAATAGAACACAATAAAAGACAACCCAATAAGTGAAGGGTTCTGAATGCCTTCCCAGTGCACTGTAGGTGGAAAAAGAAATAGAAATTAGCCTACCGTTATTATTCCACTCTGTGTTACCCAATGTATATCATATAGATTACCTAATGCAGCCCATGAAAATACTTCTGCAAGAATTCACTGAAAGTGCATTACATAGGTTGAATAAACAATTTCCACAGCCCCAACTTGTCAAAACTGAAAGAACTGATACTGTAAATTGGCTTTTGGGTGTAGTCTTGGTCTGGGGTTGGAATGTTGGGATCGCTTTTGAGCATTTATTTCTACCCATATTCACCTTTGTAAAGAGGTTTTAACCACTTAGACATTGTGCAATACTGTAGTTATTGTATATTATTTATGCCATGAACTGACATTCCTTTCAACAAAATATTGCTCCAGGAATGCTAATAATCTTTTATAAAGAGAATAACCTATTTTGTAACAATTTGATATGGTGGGTGTCCAGATCTTTTTTGTTCTTTTGAATGTTGACTGAAGCAAAATTGGATGCCGGTCTTTGTCAGTGATGAAAAGTTTGGCCAGTTTAAGATTATCTCAGGTAGCCCCAGAACCTTATTCCTTCTCTAGTCCTCTCAAATCTTTTTTCATACTTAAGTAATTCCAGTTGAAGGATCACAATTTGACTGTGGTGGATTTCAGCAGCTCATTTGGCTGTAACTAGACCATGTGTGTTCTTGAGGTAACTAGCAAAGGAGGGCTGTTAGAAGATGCACTTATATAAGCAAAAAAGTCATATACAAACAGGATTATTTGATGGTAACTGTCATCAAATAATAAAATGTTGTTATCAGATATCTTGCACTTCCGTAATGAATATATAACAGTCATTGATTCAGAATGACAAAGTAAAAAGTAGACAAGATGTATAAGACAATATTTTAATTTCGGTAATTTAGCTGCATTTGTAAATCCCTATTTCCTGTTTCACCAACTAGAACTTGCGTCATTATGTGGGGTCAACTGATTCAAAAACAGTTCCGTATATCCCTAAAAATTGCAGTGCAATTGAATGAAATGGAAAGAATCTGATAAATGGGCAATCACCCTCCTCCTCCTTGTCCTCCTCCTCCCTCATATAATTCACTCTGCATTAATTCTTTCCCAAGACTGGCTGGGACACAGACCTGGCTGCCTCCCCATTGGAGAATAAACTGAATTCCTGTTTACCACAGGAGAAATGTCTGCCACATGCCCAGACGTCTGTTCCTCATAATGTGAAGCACTATCTGGATCATTAGTCGGACGGAAAAAACAAAACTACGACATCAATGCACATGTGATATTGTATGGAAGTGCTTGGCGATTAATAACAATAACTTTTACTCGCCCTATTTCAGATTCACATGTGGAAATCATTTTTTTTGTTGCAGATACCTATCACCTTCAAAGTCGGGATCAGCCATTATGACCTTGGAGTAATTACAGTTAACTGTCTTCCTCAAAAGCAGAACGACAAATATTTCACCTTGCCAGCTGAGGGATTCAGTCTAGCAACCTTTCAGTTACAGGCCCAAACACTCGTAAGTGCTAGGCAAACTGTTGTCCCCTACTAACCTGGACGTGCCTCTCAGAGGGGTCCCAGCAGTGTGTCCTCCCCACTGGGCCACTGATTCCTGGTGCTTTTCAGCATTCCTGGGTGTTGATTGTCCCTCCATGTCTAACCTATATTTCAATATGCGTTGATTTGTGAACATGTATGTGATTTACAACTTGCTACAAATGGACTGGACCAAAGAAATAACAGAAATGGGAACTGGAAGGGAGGAGGGGGAATCTGATAGTGGTGTGAGACACCCAGAGGTAGCAGGCCTCTTTGGGGATGCAGAATAACAGGATATTAAAGTAAGCGCTCACAGAGAAAGGCAATAAAGTCCTACTTTTACAGGATCTCAGGGATCAGGGCAAAAAACATCACTGTGTATCAGGTTCAAATGGTTCCGGGAAGTCTTTTGAAAAATGGAGATGGTATCTGTGTTGTTTTAGGGTTACATTTGTGGGAAACTTCATTTTGACCTGGCTGGGCCTTGGAGAGTGTCAGTTGAGCCTGTTTTGTGTCTGGCCACATCTTTTAGCCTGTAAATCTGAACTGTCACGATCTGCTGAAACACCCCACAATACATCCATCCATCCATGAAGCTTAGCCCTGCCTTCGTCATTACAGGGATCTTACTGTTATGGAAACAGTCTCAACCTCAGACACATTCTTGCAGACTAAACATCCTTGTGGATGACCAAACATGTGTTTATTGTAAGTGTGTTGCTGGATGAATCATGCGTAGAAAAGTTTTCATCCGTTCGGTCAGTTCTGTGTCGAATGAATGTCAATTTGAATCAGTGGATCTGGATCACTTGATTCCGCCCCGTCGTCCACTGGGATCAACCAATGCTTTGACACAAATACTGACGTTCTGTTTTGCAGAGACATGCGACGGTGTGAACTGCGGCGCGGGAAAGGTTTGTAAAATGAAGGCTGGACGTCCTCAGTGTGTGTGCTCCCCTGACTGCACTAACATCTCCAAAAAGCACGCTGTGTGTGGCAGCGATGGGAACTCCTATCGTGACGAGTGTGACCTCCTCATGGCCCGCTGCAAGGGACACCCTGACTTAGAGATCATGTACCAAGGAGAATGCAAAAGTGAGGTCATCTCTGTTCTTCGTTATGTTTTAGCTGGCGCCGAAGCAGCCGTTGTACGCACAATCCTGAAAACAAATATTCAGCGTCGATGTTCCTTTGTTCTGATGTTGTGTTACTAATGCCACGTGCGTCCGTCTTCGGTCCAGAGTCCTGCTCCAACGTGGTGTGCCCTGGGACCCACACATGTGTAACTGACCAAACTAACAGTGCCCACTGTGTGATGTGCCGCATGACGCCCTGCCCGACGCCGCTGAAGTCTGAGCTGCCAATCTGTGGCAACGACAACATCACGTACCCGAGCGCCTGCCACCTCCGTAGAGCCACGTGCTTCCTGGGGCGCTCCATAGGAGTGCGTCACTATGGTAACTGCTCCAGTAAGTGCCCTTCTCCTTGCTGATCTGTCAACACATGGCCTTATAATAGTGGTATGAATGAATAAACTACCTGAAGTTAAGGTATTTATATTGTGTCTGTAGACTGTAGAGATCTTTAGTACTTCAGATCTTTTAGTCTTCCACTCAATCTACATTTGTTTTTGTGTATGTATGAACATACCTTAATGTACTTTTGGACAATGTATTCAAAATAGCTACTGAGCATTCACTGATGTATGTTTGTTAGCAGGAAAATGTGGCAGAGGTTTGCATTTCCTTAAAAGTCCATTTTTGGGGGGAAAAACTGTTTTTTCAACTCACATCAATGTTTGATCTTGTGTTCCCTCTCTCCCGAAGATATTCCCAGAAACACTCTGGAATTGGAAGGCAGTGAGGAGAATGCACTCTAGAGAGACAGTTCTGGTATGATCATCCTGGTTCTACAGCCAACCTAGTACTAGAGATAGCATAGTCCGCCTGGTACATCCCTACCCCCTGTAAATACAATGACGATACATTTGATATGGGAGGACTTGCTGGAAGTAGCTGTTTTTCTTTCAAAAGGAAACCAACACTGTATTTGTTGATGCATGCAATGTACGTTAAATTGGATGATTTGCTCATGAAACTGTGGAGACAGATGAAAGGCATATATACAAATATATCTTGAAAAGAAGAAATACGTAGTGGACATTAAATACAGGAATAGATGTGTATATTGTAAATAAATACCATTAATATTTATTGGAGAAGGTATCAAATCTGTTCTATTTATGTTTTTATCTTGTATACAAATCCATATATCCATAGGTCAAGTTACATGTATTTATTTTTTATTTTGTTTTAGGTGTACATGTACAGTATGCGAATGGTCACTGCTATTCTGTTATGTTGGAGTGTTTTTTTATTTTTGTGTTTCGTATCCAAAATTGAGGTGCTTTGTCCCCATAAAAGCAGTATGGCAAGCAACCTCAATTTGTTTGGATACTGGATACGACGCTTAGAGGGTGAAAATCTGGTTATAATTCACTCTAAGCAAAATAGCGCAACTGCTGTCTGTACTTTTGTTTGGAGGTCTATAGTATGTTTCCGCACGATCTGCCTGCACAGAGTACGACATTGTTTACGCTGGAGCCCAATCAAAACTCTGAGCCACCCGCTGATCACTCTAACAGTTTAGTTCAATCTGCAGCAGTTTTATTAGGCTGTTGGTTCAAATCCAAACCTTTACAATACCTCCACTGTTGAAGTCTCGTCTTTGTTTATACAGTATTTCATGTATTTTCGTCACATGAGTCCAATATGATGCTATTTGGGTTATTGAATAAACTGTATTACAGTGTATCTATAAAATAAAACAAATGTTGTTAGCTATATCAAATTGAAAACTAAATCTCATTTGTCTGGGAATGCCAAATTACTTCAAATAACTCAAAGTTAACTTAGCAGAACCCCAGACAATACATCTGAATGTATCTGTTAAAATGTTGAAATACTGGTTGGCCATTCATTAAATGGGTAGCTATTTGCAATTAGCTATTGGTTATTGTGAGAAAAATGAACAGTGCTGCCAATACTAGATTTAAGATTTTTACAAAAATACATACGATTTTTAAACAAATTTAAGTATTTTCTAGAAATTACAACGCTATTTCATGTACCTGTGTACCTACTGTGAAATTGACTTATTTTTGTATTTTTGTACTGCCGTTTTATCTCAACATAAAATATAGCAATTGTCATGATGCGTCTCTTATGTATGTTACAACATCAGGGTTACAGTGATTATATATGTGAAAACATTTATATATTAGTAAAGGCTGTTGAATTGAGCAGAAGTTAGATGTAAAAAGACCGGAATTTATTTGTGATTGGAAGGATTGCATTTTGAATTGTTTTTATAAAGTTTTGTAATCAACTGCATAAAAAAATTAATATTAATGCATTTGACGTAAAGAAATGATAGAAATTCTGATTACAAATAAAATCTTTCACCCCTATAATCCTTAAAAAAGGTACTAAAGTGTCAGTGATTGGTCAATAGGTCATGACAATACAATAGAAATCATGAGCAGGAATTAAATATAATAGTAGGCAAAAATATAGCTGAAACCCAGTCATAGAAAGTTGAGACATAGATTGCATATCAAGGGGCCTGCATGACAGGAAATGAGTCCAGGGTTATGGATTGTTTAGTGTGGCAGCCTTAGATAATGCATCTACGGCAGGTGTTTCTACGGCCCCATGGCTAAGGTGTGCATGTGTGCTTTGACCAGTAATGATGTATGTAATGGGAGTGTTCAGCTCATGGCTGTTACATGTTGCCCATCCAGCATCTGGTGTCTGGATGGGGTTAGCTAGTCCACAACCAGTCTTCAGAGATGTAATTTTAGGGGTTTCCCTGCAGCTAGTCTACAACCTACAGGCTCCTTTCTGGACTAACCCTAGCTCAGCAGTCTTGTTTTTAAGGGAGGCCAGAGACAGAAAACTTCAGAATGGGTCTTATTCCGATGTAGGAGCCTAGTATTTTTGCTGTGGTTACAGAAAAGTGCCAAATGAGCTTGAGCTGGAACAGCTTTCTGATGGAGCTTGTCAGTGCCAGTGTGGCTGCTCCAGTACAGATCTTTCTGGACAGTTTTTCCACACACGGTGGGCAGTTTCTGGTGCAGCATGGTTGATGGGGGCAAGGAAAAGCCAGGGCCAAGGAGGGCCCCAAGGCCATTTGTGAGGAACTCCCAGTCCCGTTTCCAAGATAACGACCTGTTGTCTTATAGCCCAATCAGGCAAAATTTGCCTCAAAGCTAACAGCCAACCAGCTGAGAGGCTAATAATATCCGGTAACTAAATCTATATCAGGCAATTAAAATTAACTACATCTCCACTAGACATGTTTCAGTATAGTTATCCTGCAGCAGTTGAGGGAAATAACTTCAGAACCTCCAACACACAAGATCTCAGACACCATAGGTCTGTCAGAAAAATGGCCCACGCTAACTCAGAAGGTGATACCTAATGATTTACATTCTTACCAGTTGACACAAAAAGTCTCTCCAACACAAATCTGGCAACGAGTTGCGTTAATCCAAATAAAAATATTGTAGTGTGAAAACGGTCTGGTATACCTATGTCAGCTTGGGAGAGTAGCTCGGAGTACATGTTTATGATTCAACATACATTACATTACTCCAAGGCCAAACTCCATAGGATGTTTCCTGACAGAGGAGTTTTGAGGGTCCATGTATGAAAAGTGTCAAACTAAGGAGGATGCATGTCCTCGCAGTTTCAACCCATGCTCTAACCAGCGTAACTTCTGGTCTGGAATGTTTGGGGTCCAATTTTAGGTTCTGGAGGTTCCAATAGACTCAGCCAATTACACTTTCTCGAATCAAATTACTCTGAATGGGATTTAACTTAATTGTGTCAATACCTACATGTTTGTGTATATAACTTAAAGTTGTAATCCTACATTTGAACAATGGGTTCTCCCCACTTGTGTTTTGGTTAAAAGCTGTGGCGCTATGAAAGCAATGCCTGACCATTCAAGATATACTGTATACAATGACAGTTTTAACCATGTTTTCAGGCCAAACTTGTTTGTATACATATACAGTGCTTACAAAAGGTGTAAACAAGCTTGTATTTTGGGTTCTGTTGGTGTACGACAGCTGGAACAAGCTATTGAGGCATTTATAAGTCGTATTCTTAAAGAACCACGGGTTATACAACATGTAATCTTTTATAAGCCCGAAAATGTGTACTCATCTCAGAGCTGTCACTACGATCTTAGCAGTGGCAGGTAAGTGATTATCTTACATAGAAAAGTCACACTTTCACAACGTCTGCATACAACGTTACATGTTATTCAGTATAATTCCAGTATGTTTTCTGACAAAACATATGGATGTTTGAAAACTTAACATTTAGCAGTAGGAGTGAAATCTCTTTTTCATTTGCCTAGTCAACTAAGCATCATCAAAAATATATTAAATCTCAAATAATCCCTTTCTGTTGGCCTTCTGTTTTCAATTATCGGGCACCATTTGTACAAGTGTCACTAAGGAAGCACTTGTTAACGTCCGTCAATTCTTCTTGGTTAATAAAGAAAAAAATGACTCAAATAGCAACAGTTAAAGCTTACGTGTGTCTGTTTGTGGAAAAATAACTTTTAAAATCAAAATAAATAAAATTCATGAGGACATTAACATGATTTTTCAAAAGTAGTAGTTACACAGAAAACATTGCAATTATTATGTAAATGTAATTAATTTCATACCAACCAGATATGGTGTTCAGTGACTGTAGGGCGTGTGAACTGGGTTACTATTACTTTCTGGCTTGACAACTCTTAGCTTTTGAAAAAGAATATGTATACCAGCTAACCGTTTTGGACAAGTACTTTCTTAAGTAATTTGGGGCTGTTGTGATAAGTATATATATAGCATCTATCATTGCCTAAAAGAGGCAAAGAACCATGGTGAACTGTTCATGTTAAGAGTAGCATAGTGAGCGGCAGTGGCGGACATGTTTTAGCATGCTAAAACCTTTATGCGTGCAATCGGCCTGGTAGCTGACATCCTTCTGACAGGCCTCTGGGAGGGGTGTTAGAGCATCAAAGAAGAGGGACAGGGCCCCCTCTCCAATCCCTGAGGAATCTCCGCTGAAGGACGGGTGGGTGAAGTGAGAGACAGAGGGCCACAGACTGACTCACTTTCCTGTATGAAATACCTTCCTTGTTTTTCCCTGCTCTGACGGGGAGACACTCCCTTACTGACTAGGCCAGCATCTGGTTTAACTTTAGGAGATGTTTATATTCTGATCCAAGCACCCTTTTATTACAAGGGAATGGAATTAAATGTTTGCTTGAACCACCAATAACAATGCCATAAAAATATTTTTGTTTGTTTTTTAAAGCAAGTATTGTATTTTTCATTATTGTTTTAAATGGCACTATTGTAAATTAAATATTTTTTTCTTGTCTGTTATTAAATTTCATAGTATCATCAGATGACAGTGGGAAGAATGTCACGCTAAAAACTCAACTATTCCACTGCCATCAGTCCTTTTTTATCTAAATGCTCTATTATGTCATCTCAGTCTTTCTTTAAGTTCAAGTTTAGTTGAGACATAGAGAGAATGGAAGTCGATTCCAGAATGTTTCTAGGATGTGACTCATCTTTAGCTTTTGTCGTTTTATTCGGACCCACCCAGTGAACACAATGTATTTTTTGGCACCAATTAACAATCTCTGTGACCCACCTGTGGCAGAGTGTTCAACTTCTCGATAATTATCCATAGGTTTGAATTAAAAAAAATCGTATGTACTGTGGGGTAAAAAAACATTTAGTCAGCCACCAATTTTGCAAGTTCTCCCATTTAAAAAGATGAGAGAGGCCTGTAATTTTCATCATAGGTACACTTCAACTATGAGAGACAAAATAAGAAAAAAAATCCAGAAAATCACATTGTAGGATTTTTTATGAATTTATTGGTGAATTATGGTGGAAAATAAGTGTTTGGTCAATAACAAAAGTTAATCTCAATACTTTGTTATATACCCTTTGTTGGCAATGACAGAGGTCAAACGTTTTCAGTAAGTCTTCACAAGGTTTTCACACACAGTTGCTGGTATTTTGGCCCATTCCTCCATGCAGATCTCCTCTAGAGCAGTGATATTTTGGGGCTGTCGCTGGGCAACAGACTTTCAATTCGCTCCAAAGATTTTCTATGGGGATGAGATCTGGTGACTGGCTAAGCCACTCCAGGACCTTGAAATGCTTCTTACGAAGCCACTCCTTCGTTGCCCGGGTGGTGTGTTTGGGATCATTGTCATGCTGAAAGACCCAGTCACGTTTCATCTTCAATGCCCTTGCTGATGGAAGGCGGTTTTCACTCAAAATCTCACGATACATAGCCCCATTCATTCTCTCCTTTACACGTATCAGTCGTCCTGGTCCCTTTGCAGAAAAACAGCCCCAATACATGAGGTTTCCACCCCCATGCTTCACAGTAAGTATGGTGTTCTTTGGATGCAACTCAGCATTCTTTCTCCTCCAAACACGACGAGTTGAGTTTTTACTAAAAAGTTATATTTTGGGTTCATCTGACCATATGACATTCTCCCAATCCTCTTCTAGATCATCCAAATGCTCTCTAGCAAACCTCAGACGGGCCTGGACATGTACTGGCTTAAGCAGGGGGACATGTCTGGCACTGCAGGATTTGAGTTCCTGGCGGCGTAGTTTGTTACTGATGGTAGCCTTTGTTACTTAGGTCCCAGCTCTCTGCAGGTCATTCACTAGGTCCCCCGTGTGGTTCTGGGATTTTTGCTCACCGTTCTTGTGATAATTTTGACCCCACGGGGTGAGATCTTTTGTGGAGCCCCGGATCGAGGGAGATTATCAGTGGTTTTGTATGTCTGCCATTTTCTTATAATTGCTCCCACAGTTGATTTCTTCACACCAAGCTGCTTAGCTATTGCAGATTCAGTCTTCCCAGCCTGGTGCAGGTCTACAATTTTGTTTCTGGTGTCCTTTGACAGCTCTTTGGTCTTGGCCATAGTGAAGTTTGGAGTGTGACTGTTTGAGGTTGTGGACAGGTGTCTTTTATACTGATAAAAAGGTCAAACAGGTGCCATTACTACAGGGAACGAGTGGAGGACAGAGGAGACCCTCTTAAAGAAGAAGCTACAGTTCTGTGAGAGCCAGATATCTTGCTTGTTTGTAGGTGACCAAATACTTATTTTACCGAAGAATTTACCAATAAATTCATAAAAAATCCTACATTGTGATTCTCTGGATTTTGTTTTCTCATTTTGTCTCTCATAGTTGAAGTGTACCTATGATGAAAATTACATGCCTCTCTCATCTTTTTAAGTGGGAGAACTTGCAGAATTGGTGGCTGACTAAATACATTTTGCCCCACTGTATTTATGTATATAAATATATACACACACACCTACATATACATATATATATATATATATATATATATATATATATATATATATATATATATATATATATATATATATATATATATATATACACACACACATATATATATATATATATATATATATATATATATATATATATATATATATATATATATATATATATATATATATATATATATATATATATACACACACAGTTGTTCTCATAAGTTTGCATACCCTGGCAAAAATTGTGAAAATTTTGATTTAAAAATTATGTCTTCATATTATGAGCAAAACTATATGTATATATATATACAATTGTATACAAAGGTTTGCATACCATTGGAGAATTGGTAATATATGTAACATTTGTAAAGAAAACATGTGAACATCGAATCAAATTTATTTCTTGAGATTCACATTCATCTGTAGGTCATAACAGAATGGCACAAGAATTAACTGACCCCTGTTCAAAAGTCTGCACACCCTTAGTTCTTATTACTGTGTATTGCCATTTTTAGCATCAATGAGAGCGTGCAGTGTTTTGTTAGTTGTCTATGAAACCTTGAATTCTTGCAGGTGATAGAGCTGCCAATTCGTCTTGGCACAATGCCTCCAGTTCATGCAAAGTCCATAGTCGTCTTGCATGAACCGCACGTTTGAGATCTCTCCAAAGTGGCTTGATGATATTAAGGTCAGGAGACTGGATGGCCACTCCAGAACCTTCTATTTTTGCTGCTGTAACCACAGTAGGGTCAACTTGGCCTTGTGCTTAGTTGTACTGGAAAGTCCAAGAGCGTCCCATGCGCAGCTTTCGTGCAGAAGAATGCAAATTGTCGGCCAATATTTTCTGAAAACATGCTGCATTCATCTTGCCATCAACTTTCTCAAGAGTCCCTGTGCCTTTAAAACTCACATATCCACAAAACATCAGTGAGCCATGGCCATGCTTTACGGTGGGGATGGTATTTTGTTCACTCTTGTTGACCCCTCTCCAAACATAGCGCTTATGGTTGTGACCATAAAGCTCTATTTAGGTTTTGTCACTCCAAATTACAGTGTGCCAGAAGCTGTGAGGTGTGTCAAGGTGTCATCGGCCATATTGTTACCAAGCTTTTTTGTGGCATTGGCGCAGTGAGTCTTCTTTCTGGCAATTCGACCATGCAGCTAATTTTTGTTCAACAATCGTCATATTGTGCTCTTTTTCCAGAGCAGCCCGTATTTCTCCTGAGGTTACCTCTGGGTTTTTCTTTGTATCCCAAACAATTCATCAGGGAGTTTTGGCTGAAATCTTTCTTGGTCTACCTGACCTTGTCTTGCAATGCTTTGGATATCTTTTTCTATCTTTTCTATCTTTATGAAGTTTCATTATCTTGTAACACAGGTCTTTTGACAGTCCTTTTCTGCTCACAATGGCTCAGAATCTATCCTGCTCAGTTCATCCATGTGAGAGCTCACAAACTCATTGACTATACACAGACACTAATTGCAACTTTAAAAGCCACAGGTGTAGGAAATTCACTTTTAATTGCAATTTTCACCTGTGTGTGTCACCTTGTGTGTCTGTAACAAGGCCAAACATTCAAGGGTATGTAAAGTATTGATCAGGGCAGTTTGGGTGATTTCTGATATCGATATGATTTTTGCCAGGATTTCTGCCTGTTTCTGCCAGGGTATGCAATCTTATGAGCACAACTATACATCCCACCACCCGATCTTGGGATGTGGCTACACACATGGATATGTTTCCCCCGTGTTGTCCAGGCACATGGACCATTGTTCATTGGTCAGTGATATTGTGCCAACACTGTCGAGTTTTGGCCAGGTAGAAGCATGCTTTTTCAACAAAGATGTACTGCTGTATGATGGTTCACAGCAGTAGTTTTGGCCCTGTACAGGGGCTATATATACAGCTCCGGAAAAAATGAACAGCCCACTGCACCTTTTTCATTCCTTTCCAAATAAGTTGCAGAGGAAAGTTTTGAGTGAGAAACAGAAGCTTTCAATTTGCAGTGGTCTCTTAATTTTAACCCTTATGTTCCTCACTCAAAACCTTTTTTACTTTTTTTGGAAAGGAAAGAAAAAGGTGCAATGGTTTCTTAATTTTTTCCGGAGCTGTATACATGATTTATTCCCCTGCCTCCTTGTTGAAAGACATCGCCTGTGTTCACATGTTTTATTTGTTTATTTGGTTATCTGTGGTGGTTTCTACTAGCAGTCATGTCCTGTTTATGACAGTATTGTATTGTACGTAAACAATGCAGTGGTCTTTTGTGGCTCACACTACCAACACCAAGGTTGTAGGTTTGAATCCCACTGAGGTCACATACAAATCTATGGTCTTAGGGTGGGGATTCTGTAGTTATGTATCTGGATATAGTAGGCAAAACAATATAAAATACATACAGCATATTCACCAAATGGTTTAGTCATTATCAATTAGGAATAATGATAGAAAAATGAATTTTAACAATAGTGAAGAAATCTAGATTAGAGAATCAAAATTAATGCATATACTTTGTATTTCTCATTTTACTGTGAAATTAGTATTTTTAGATGTTTTTTTGTGCTTAGTCAAAGTCAGATGTACTTGGAGTTGCGGACAAAGGTCCAAATGGCCTGATAATCTGTGGCGTTTTTGCACAAGGAGTGGTGAAATATTACACCATAATTTGAATAGTACCAAGACATCTAAAATAACTGTAATGAAAATTTACTCTTTACAGGGCAGCTCTATATTACATCATGATCTTTCAACATTTGCAGATGAAGCAGTATGAAACGACAAAACCAACTCAAACAATAAACTTGATACAAATACTGATATTGATTACGCTATCAAATGCACAAATAATCCTCTTCAGAACATTGCACCATGTATTTGCAGCGAAGATCATACTGCTCCTTAGTGCATTGCAGTGGAACAGAGTTCTGTGCAGTGGAACAGAGTGCTTTGCAGTGGAACGGAGTGCAGTGCAGTGGAACAGAGTGCTGTGCAGTTATCTAGTTTATAGTTTGGAGGTGGCTTCATACTGTAAGAATGTACATATTATTTTCTATGTAACAGATGTCTGGTTGCTGAGGAACATAGCATGTGAATACTCAGATGGGGCAAATGTTCAGATGGTACAACATTTCTGTTCCTGTTTGACCTATTCTGTCCATTTGCCCTACTCCTAACAGCTGAGGCTTTCCCTCCTGGGAGGGAGGTGAAGATGGGGGCATTTCCTGAAGTCACTTTCATGGATTGGTCTGTGTTCATTTACAGGTTATTTTGACTGCACCAGGCAACCAGTCAGTTGAACTCAGTACACATTATATTACTACATTTCAGGATCATGACTTATGAGTCACAATGGAAATCATTTTCTACGTTCCCAAAGTAGAGAAATAACCTCAGGGATCAGGGACTGTGTGAGGCATTTCAAAGCTATTTTAATTGTGTTGAGTGTGTAGCCTCTGAGATTTGTCACTGTGCAATATTTTCTACATGTAAGTGAACCGTATTGGAAGGGGATTTCAAATCATTTGGTTCATAAGAGAGATATGGTTCTACCCAAAATGTTTTGTATTGCAAAGGGTTCTAGCCAAGACATACCAGGAATTACATATCATTTTACAAACCAGTATAATGTGATGCAAGCGTTTCCCAATGTCACTGTGTTAGGATGCAGTACATATAAAGTCCTCAAAGATTCCCTTATGAAGAAGGGTTTAGGTAGAACTATAAACAGAGGTCCTATAAAGTATCCAAAATAGATGGTCCTGAAAGCGGTTCTACCTATCACGAAGAAATAATCCAACAATGACAAACCAAAGAACCTTATATGGTTCTACATTTTCAGAGAGAAGATGTGTCACCCAAATTCATAGGCTTTTCCATAACACACTGCTTTGTTGCTTTGTTCCAGCAGATGCATGTTACCCAAAACCCAGTGTAATGTGCTCCAAGTGAGATGTTTAGACTCTTGAACAAACACTGTAGCAACTGAATGTACACAACCAAGTTTGAGAGCTGTTGAAAGTTATTTCGATCAGGCACAAGTTCTCATGCCTGGCTCTCTGTGACTTTCTTTCATTTTACTAAAATGTTCTTTTGACGTCATGGTGCATCATTTCCAGGAGTTAAATGACGACTCCAAGTTAGATAGGGCCAACAGTTTGAACAGCATGAAGGTCTTAATGCCGAAGTTCTCCCATAGAGTGCTTACTCCCCATATCAACCCACTGGGTTTTAAACAGCCTCAACCCCACAGCTGATACTAATAGATTTGTGAGCAAATGTTTCCGTTATATCGACTTATCATAGGACTGCCTACCAATAATGTTCTTTCCATTTCCATATAATGTGAAATGTCCCCAAATTGTATACAGTTTATTGTATAATTCACAAATAGGGAATGCATTTTGTTGCCTAGTAAAATACAATATATTAAGGCAAAAGACTGAGAAAACTTTGTAATTAGTACCCTAGTAGATACCGATTTTAGTCTGTTTGCCAGTAACTTAAAGTACAGAAAAAAATGTGATTCCATCTAGAATTTACCATAGATAGCTGGATCTGAAAAACTCTTCAAAAACTGAAGATCCACTGCTATGAAACAGACTAACATATCAACACACTGCCCTAAAAATTACCAGCAGAACCCTGTTTGCAATTGAAGGCCGTGCTTTACATTTTTAGGACTGAAAGGCTGGCCATCAAGTCAAGAGATCAACAGATTTAGGAAGTTGCGTAAAAGTTAATTGTCCCCAATTATGCAACTTGTATTTTCCAGGATTCGTCTTCTGGGACAGCCTGACCCCTGACAGTGTCTGTGTGTGGTCTGACTCACTGGAGACAGCAGCTGGATTTGCTAGAGAGTGTGATATAATGTATGATATAATGCCCATGCAGATTCTCAGTGAAATATCACAGCTGGGACAACAGTCATTAAATTGAAGCATCGATTCAGGTTTAATGCGTCAATGGGAAAAGCAGAGTGTGTTAACTCTATCTTCCCAGTCTTAACCAATGTCTGCTAGGGTAACTGAATTGATCTGTACACTCAGCATCACCAGTGGTGCAGCTGTGGAGGGTATATATGCAGTATTCCTATATCTAAACAGATATATAGGTATATACAATCAATGAACCATTGCACTTCAAACTACTTACTTGGTCTCTAAAAGTAAATTGAATTTCAACCCAATTATTTGGTCTCTACAATTATTTATTTCACTTTAAATATTATTTTACCTTTGTTGTTGATTGAGATCCTAATAACCTTTAAATCATAATAAAAATAAATGGTATTGACAAAATCTTTGATAGACAAGATTCATTAATTTGTCGCACAGTTTTTGGCTATAATAACTGCAATAAAGCACTTCTTATAGCTATGGACGAACTTGGTGCACTTCGGTACTGGCAGTTTGGCCCGCTCTTCTGGTGGAAAATGTTCAAGCTCATCGAAATTTAGAGTGCGCCTCCTAACTGCTGTTTCCAGATCACTGGTCATTGTTCTGCTGGAAGACTGAAGACTTTTGATAGAGACCTAGCTCTCTGATACTGTCCTCCCAGGCACGGTACAATGTAATTAGCATGACCAGCTCAGACAGGAAACCTGTGGGGTTGTTGGCCAGCGATACACCAACTGAAGTCATGGACTGCCATAATCCTTTTTAGATTTCATACTGACTTTCATCACGATGTTAATCAATTCTGATGTGTGCTGGATTGACAAGCATGCATGTCCAAACTATGACGTTGATGTTGTTATTTATCATTTATTGCCAAGACTTTTGTGAATATTGTTGTGCATGTCCCAATGAATGGTAAAAGTAATACGTGGCGTTTTCTGTCTGAACCATGAAGTGACACTAAAACATAGCTGAACCACCACCATATACAGAAGGTCGTTTTCAGTTAACAACGAGATGGTGGGTTTTACCAAAATGCTCTTATTTGGTCTCATCTGTCCACAGGAGATTGTCTCAGAAGGATTTTGGCATGTTAAGCTTGTTTTTTTGTCAAATTGCAGTCTGGCTTTATTATGTCTTTCTTTCAGCCATGTGTCTCCTGCCATACAACTCCCTTACATCAAGTTGGGGGCACAAGGAGTTTAGTATGAATCAGTGTGACAGCTGATTGAGGTGCTTTATTTGAACAGTTTTCTAGAAAGAATACTACCTTATTTGAATAACGTACAAGGGGGCCAATATATTTGGCCACATCAGTACACTATATACCTACCTTTTCAGTGGCCTTTCACATCTTACATGAATGCCTGTCAAAGCAATGCAGTGTTGGGTAAGGTTGAGGAAACTGGTCAGAATGTGTAAAACTATTAGTGCAATGGATTTTAAATGCATCAATGTAAACACTCTCTGGGAACAAATCTTCCAATGTAGCGGATTTAAATTTGTATGTCAGTTGGACATTTTGAATGAGAGGAACTTTTAAGATGCAGCTGTATGAAGAGATGCTCTTATGAATTGGATAATGCCTTTCCGTTAAGAAATCAACGTTTCCTACTGACAAAATTAATCAGAGGAGCAGATATTATATTTTATTCAACATTTTAGTGGTCGATTTTGGCTTGGCTAGTATAAAAGAATGTAAAACTAATCTCCCGATTAAACATAACGTGATTAAAAAAACATCCGAGATTCAAACAGTTAAGGAACAGGAAAAATGTACATTCATAGTCTTCTGGTAGACAGAAAGCCTTCTTTAATGTGTTTATTTTTGTTATACCAAAAAGTTCCACTTTGAGGAGAGTGAAACCTTTTTGTCCCTTTTTGGGGGGGATTAGCTGATAGTCAGACTTAGACAGTACATCGTGGGTTGGCCTGAATGTGTAAACCAATAGGCCTGTGGGATTGATGCAGATCAGGCTTTTACATAAGGTGCCTTCTGGTACAGTTCGGCAAATTTTTAATATACCCACTTTCTCAGCCACCCCTACAACACTGAACACCACTGTCCTACTTCCAGGTGGGCGAGCTGAGATGCATGCAGTAACCTTTTTATAAGCTCTGGCTCAAGATGGGGCCAAAATGACAGCCTTTATCATGGAAAACAAAGGTTTCTGCTGTTGTTTTTTAAAGAGATCTTGCACAGCATTTTGACAAGTGCACATTAAGCAGCATGAATGAATGTGAGATGCGAGCAAGGGATGCCAATTCGTAGCAACTTGATAGCTTAACCACAAAAGCAGATCAAAACTATTGAAAATTATTCTCATCGCAAGGGAAAAATCTGCCCCCCCGTGAACTCCTTGGGCCATGTGGAATCTATTTCCTCTGGCCATTACAGATATTTCAGCAACAGAGTTATGGTAAGCGACTTCGACACTGGAGAACTGCCTGCTTGCTTGCCTCTGCCTTGATATAATCTGCTCCATCTCGGCAGGCATGTTTTGACAACAACCGTCTGACGCGCCAACCCCACTCTATATCTCTTCCATCATCTATATTGGTGTTTCACTTTTGATCATTTTATTGTTTTCACTGCATTCAGGCCTGGCAAAATCGATTTGACAGATCTGCTGCGTTTAATTCCTTGCAGCAGGCGATAAGGATCTGAGTCTGTCTGTCATGGTTCTCCGCCACCATTCCTCATCACGGCGGATGTGTTCCGTGATCAGGGACGCAGGGTTCACACTCATGTCCGTTACATCTCCAGTTAATACTGTAAAAAGACGTTAGTGAAGCAAGAAGACATGAAATCCCTCAGAAACACAATGCTATTAAAATCTTGCCGATATTAGAGTGTGTTCAGAGTGACTAAAATCTTATTGACTATGACAGAAGAGGCCAAGTGGAAGCTGTCACGGTCTGGAATTGGTTTGGCAGACAATCCACACTGCTTAATGTGTTTAGGTGGAACTTCAATTGATCTCTTACCAAGCTGTTGGTCTGCCCTGATGTTTCGAGTGCAAATGCTCCCTGAACTACTGAAATCTTCCAAAATCTGGCGCTCACTTCTTGGATTCTATAGCGCGTCGCCCTGGTGACGCATGGCTTCAGCCGCCGTGCGCTGGAGTGGGACCTCATTCAGCGGGAGCAGAAATAAGTGACGCGTGACTAAGAGGCCCGGGAAGCTTGTTATTGCTGTGTCTGAGTCCTCGAAGCGGAACTGTGCAGGGCATTCCCTGCTGGACTGTCTGGAACAACTCTACGGGATGACCGCCATCCTAGCAGCCTGCCCGGGACAATGCCTGCCTATACACACGTTGGCACATCTTATGTTCGGTGTGTCTGACCGCACCACCGGGGGTTGTTCACACTGTTTCTACCGGACCCCGGGGTCTGCTGGTGGCAGTGTCCCGGGGTCCGGTGGTCGCACGGAAACACACACACATAGGCCGCGCGACAGCCTGTTTGCTTGTCCGCCCATTGAGTGACGCCGAGATTTTGTGTTGAAGGCTGATGTTTGTTTCTACACGACAGAGGGAGTCCTTACAATACTTCAGAAGTAAGCTCAGTTCTCCTTTCGCCACCTATCTATTCAGACACAGATCGTAACAGTGACACGAGTGGCGTTATCAGGAGGTTCACTCGGTCTTGCATGGTTGTTTCCAAAGGCTTACATGACCTGTCTCTGACCCTGGTCTGCCCGGTCGGCTCACAGACACTCCCGAGATTTGAGAACAACAATGAACATTGGACTGCAGCAGTGACGCACTGGGGAGCAGTGAGACAATAGCTTACCTCAGCTACACAGACATAGCAACTTCAGTGCTATCAGACCTCTCTAATCACAGCCCATGGGACAGCGGTGGCCCTCCAGCTCCCACAGTGATCTGACACAACAGAGGCTACAGAAACGGAACTGCAGAAAAATGGAGTAGGTTACTATGTAGCTCCAATGCGCGGAAACATTCCCTCATACACATATTGTAATATCATATCACTGTGACATTTTCTTATTTGATCAAGGGAAATATACTAATCCTTATCCAATTTGATGGGAGATAATGGAATAAAGCCAGACACTAAGCTGGAAAGGGCATGGCCATTTCCATAGAAAGCCAGGCGATTTTCACTTTAACGTGTTCACTCTGCATTCTTCAGAAATGTTTCATAATTACTGTAAAGGTGTACTGGCAAATAAAAAGCTACCATATATTGTCCACATCAAGTAGAATATACTGTATGTAGTTTGGCTTAAATTATAGTATTTTATAATATCTTTAGTTTATGGTTTAAAGACTTCTGTATTTGCACAATGTAAGGAGAATTCAATAACACATCAAATCAGCCGAGCAGGTTGGAAAGCAGTGATTGGTTGTCGGAAAGTCAGGCGGAAACTCCTACTTACTCACAACATGTGGTGTTATGTGCTGGAGATATCTCTCGTGGTAGCAAAGTAAACTCAATACCCCTGGATGCTGGAGTGATATCTTACGAAGCTGCCAGCCCTGACTATAAATCCCTGGTGTTATGGCTCTCTAGAGATTACATTAAAGCTACCTGAGAAAGAGTGAAATATGAAAGGAGATGTATTTTCCAAAAATAAAAACAGACTTGCGTGGTGCCCTGGGTCTTATCAATCAAACTCCCCTGTTTTAAATAACTACAAGACCACCTGGACAGTGCAATCTTGAAAATGCTTTTTTTAAATTAACTATTACCGTAATAAGTTTATTGACAAGCAGTAGAGAAATACTATATGCATATTAACATTTTTTATCAAAAATATTTTTGAAACACACAGCTTGTCAAATGCCTCAAATATGTGACATCATTGTCTATTTTCCATTACATTCAAGTCATTTAGCAGACACTGTTATCCAGAGTGCATTCCAGTAGTGAATGTATTGCTCATAATACTCTTTTCTTTCTGACCACCTGTGGGCTGTGAATCCACAACGCTGGCATTTTTAACCCATGCCCTACCAACTGAGGTATCACTTGCAGGTACAAAATGTAGGTAAAAATGTTGGCCATTAACACAATCCTTGACAATAAAAATAGTGTTAGAGGCTAAGCTGAAATATTGCAATTAGGACCCGAAAGCACCACCATGTGGAATAACTGTACTGAGGTGCCATCCGAAGAGTGAGAACGGTGAGTTGTGAGTCAATACTTTTTGTGTGAAATTTCTGGGGTCTTGAACTCCAGCTCATTAAATAGGGAAAACAATGTGCGCATTGTGTTTTTGTTTTTGTTCTGTGTTGTTTTTGATGTTGTATATAAGCGGTCCTCTGAGGTAACATACACCCTTAAATGAGGCATTACTGCCACCTGCTGGGACAAACAACCTACTTTATATGAATTGTACTTCGCCTTAACCTGAAGCCACACACAGACGCAAGTGCACACACTGACACTTACACACAGTTTTAGCACGTACGTAATGTGCAATTTTGTGTTATGTTAAGCGCCAACTATGAGGTCATTTGACTTTTACAGCACAATGTTAATGGACCACGTTGAGGTGTTGAAATTAGCTTTGAGGTCTCTAGTTCATATAGTCCACAGCTGGCACTATAGAGCAAGTTGTAATTTACTTCTGGTAAAATAATCATAAGACAGTCACTTTAATCACAGCAACTGCCACAGTGGCCGGTCTCTCACTGAACTGTAAATTAACGGCTAAAAAGACCTTTTGAAAGGGTGACAATAAACAAGCATCCAATGACACCAGGAGAAGCAATATCCTCTTAACGTTTTGTGGCTCAGCTATGAATACATATATACTGTGCGGATGACCAATACAGAATGGTTTATTTCTCCTACATTCTACAAGCCCGTTTCCAAAATTGCTGGCATACTGTGTAACATGTTAAAAAAATAAGACAATGCAATAATGTGCAAATCATTTAAACCCTGTATTCAATAGGAAATAGAACCAAGACAACTTATCAAATGTTGAAGCGGAGAAATGTTATTGTTTCTTGGAAAATACAAGGTAACTTTGATTTTGATGCCAGCAACATGTTTAAAAATAGCTGGGACAGAAGCACCAAAAGACTGGAAATGTTGTGCAATGCGAAAAAACTGAACCTGGTGGAATATCACACAACTCATTAGGTCAATTGGCAACAGGTCAGGAACATTGGGTATTAAAAGATAATTCCAGAGAGGATGTTATAATAATAACTTTCACCTAGTGAAAACATTTGTCACATTATGAAATGAAAAATACCACAAAAACCCTGCATTGTTGAGCATCTGAAATCCTACATCAAGCAAGAATGGGAATATATTAAACTTTGTAAACCACAGCAATTGGTCTCCTCAGTTCCCAAATGCTGACAGCTTATTGTTAAAAGAGGTGATGCAGCATAGTGGTAAACATGCCCCTGTCCCCAAAAAAATGTAAACACGTTGCTGGCATCAAAATCAAATAACACATGCATTTTTACAAAAACAAAATTTCTCAGTTTCAACATTTGCTATGTTGTCTTTCTACTATTTTCAATAAGATATAGGGATAAATGATTTGCACATAATTGCATTATGCTTTAATGTGCATTTAACTCAGCATCCCAACTTTTAGTTGAAATAGTGTTGTATTAAGTTCATCAGCTAACAAATGAGGTAACACTTTGTGGATGCAAACAAGACACCAACACAACAAATATCAAATGTTCAATTAAACTAGCCAGGCCAAGCAAAGCCAGATATATTATATAGTAGGAGTATCTATAGCAAAGATAAGATAACATCACAGCTGTAAGAAGGCCACTATGGTAGTATTTATAAAACACAACCTAGAAGAGGATAGAAATTCAATTATGTTATCACACCTTTACTGGTCTCAGGTCTGGGGATTGTGCAGGCCAGTGGAGTAAACTAAAGTCACTAACATGTTTTTGCAACCAGCTCGAGGTGATGTGTGCTTTGTAACATGATGCATTGTCCTCCTGGAAGTATGGAAGTAGCTATAAAGCATTGTAAATGATCAGCAACAGTGCCAGCATGTACTATTGACACAAGGCAAGAAGAATCCATGAATTCAAGCAGTTAATGCCAGATTCCGACCCTTTGTTGCAGCAAACATTGAGATTTGTCAGATGAGGCAACATTATTTCAATCCTCAATCATTCAGTTTAGGTGATGATGGTAGCCTCAACCTCCTGTTCTTAGCTGACAGGATTGGAACCCAGTGTTGTCCTCATTTGACAGGAGTGGAACCCAATGTTGTCCTCAGCTGACAAGATTGGAACCCAGTATTGTCCTCAGTTGACAGGAGTGGAACCCAGTGTTGTCCTCAGTTGACAGGAGTGGAACCCAGTGTTGTCCTCAGCTGACAAGATTGGGACCCAGTGTTGTCCTCATTTGACAGGAGTGGAACCCAATGTTGTCCTCAGCTGACAAGATTGGAACCCAGTATTGTCCTCAGTTGACAGGAGTGGAACCCAGTGTTGTCCTCAGTTGACAGGAGTGGAACCCAGTGTTGTCCTCATTTGACAGGAGTGGAACCCTGTGTTGTCCTCAGTTGACAGGAGTGGAACCCAGTGTTGTCCTCAGCTGCTGTAGCCCATCCAATTCAATGTGTTGTATTTTCAGAGATGCCCTTCTACACACCACTGGTTATCAAAATATTTGTGGCCTTTCTATCAGCTTGATTGAGTCTGGACACACTTCACTGATTGACAGGGTTTTTTGTTTATCATACTAATCTCTGTGAACTGGAGAGACTGTAAGGCATGACAGTCAGTTGTTTCTGAGAACCAACATGTCTAGCACCAACAATCATACAATAGTCAAATTTGATTGGATCACACGTTCCCCATTCTAATGTTTGGTTGAACAACAACTAAACCTGTTGACCATGTGTATACATACATTATGCATGACTGTAAAGGGAATCCCTACACACTAAATGTGAAGGCTAATAAATAATTTTCAAAACATGATGTTCTGTTGTCCACTTTATATCATGTAGTATCGTCACTCATACACATGTAAAGCTAACAGTGCGGCTCTCCTCATGAAAATGGTGCTGTATACTTCTACAGTCCCCCTAATTCAGTACCTGTCCTAACCATTTATATTCTGTGACTGAACAGGCCTTGGGCAACTTATCTGAACTAAACTCTTTGTACACAATCAAGAAACATTTCAAATTTGTTCAAGACTTGTTTGTTTGTGTCTGGGACACTGAGGCCACTTCCAGGCGTGTGGTCCCCAAGACATAACAGGGATTGACAATTGTTCAGAACCATAAAAAACAGGATTTAAAAGCTATGCGAAACTTTACAACTAGTTGCCCATCGAGAAAGAAATCTAGTAAATGCAAAAATATCATATCGTGCTCATGTTATAAATGAAAAGAAAGAAACATTGCAAAAGTGCAAGACTGCATCTTAATAGTTTTTAGTATTTGATAGATGTAATGGAGGAAAATCCAGTTGCTTGTCATTGAATCAATTTATTGATGTATGAAACTGTATGCACATAATCCAGATAAGAGTCACAGTGGTTTGCTAGATAAATCAAATGTAAATGTACATATTTTATTGTGTATCATTATAATTTGGTGCTTTTCTGATTCCTGTGATCCCTTGGTTATTGGTGGCAGTGGTGGAATCATTTGTAACTTTTCATGGATTAGTATATTTGTGTATAGACATATCATCATTTTCATTAACAAAGAAAAAGCATGTTACAAGTTACATTTGCTACTAAAACGAAAATAGAAAGAGAATATGTAAACATTTTGAGTGAAAAAATTATGATCATGACAGTGATTCATGTGTGCACTACTCATTGTGGGTTGGCAGGGTTAAAGTGAAACATGACCTATAATGACCATTTAGTAAGTAGGAAAAAAGCGTTGTATGTAGTCGCGACGTGATTCTTGTCCCCTGCAATGTTCCGTAGTGTACCGTCTCTCTCCCTCTGAATCCTTTAACCCTTATCCAAAAAGATGGCGGAAGCACCTCCATGGCCCAGCCGGTTTTTCTGTCACAGATGTTCTGAAGAGATCAGCCCTCGCCCACCCGTGAGTAACGTTGTCAAGAAACAGTAACTGAAAATTGTCGAGGAGAGTAGATATGTTGTCGTTAGTCTTGAACGGTTATTGTTCTTAGCATTTCTAGCTAGCGCTTCAGAGTAGCTAACACGTCTACAGCCACAGTTGGCTACTAGCTAAGATGTACAGTACACTACGTTTGACGTCTTACTACTGAGTGTTAGTGTTGAACAGTTGTCTACGTTTGTTTGCTCTGTGGGTACCTACTTCAAGGAATCTAACTATGTCCTTTCCTAGTAAACGTTTTATGTTTTGTTTTTCTGTCAGGCTAGCTAAATGACTGTACTGTAAGAGCAAATCAGATTTTGAGCATATTACAAGAACTTACAAGAAGTTATTCCTGTTTGCTTTTACTGTAGTTCATTCATTTAACTGCCACTGTGAAAGTGAGCTTTATAGTAAGGATGTTAGTTAACTAGTTATAGATAGAAATCTGACAACATGGGACAAGCACTCCTATGAATGTCAGAATAGGCTCTTTGGATATCAGTTCGCAATACTTGGCAATGAAACGCCACGCGATGATTGCCGCTGCGTCTACATAAACTAAGAACGATTTCTTAGCTATTTAATTCAGTATCCAAACATCCTGTAGTAGCCCTTACCAGATTAAGATGAACTGCACTCAGGCTGTTTATAGTTAGTCATGTGAAATGTTAATGTTTTTCTTTTTTCATTTTTCAATGAAAAGTTTATTGTAAACGTTTCCATGATCGCATTACAGTTTTCTCTAGAAAGGGTATGAATGAAGAGATTGTTTTTTCTTTTGCTAGCAGATTCCAATGATCCAAAAGTATGTCTATATTGTTGAAATTCTACTGTCACTATGACAAAGGCAGAGTGCATTCTATCTTGCTGTGTGTGCGCCATTCAGTAAGTAACACCAGAATAGCGGGCGCTGGAACAGTCTGTCATAGAGTACTAAAGGTGTCTTTCACAATGAAACCAGTTCATCAGTAGGCTTTCCACAGTTTGCTGGTAATTACAATTTGAATAATGCTAAACACAATTCAAGTCTTTAGTTTTTTTTGTAATTATTTATTGTTATCTACAATGTTGTTATCAACCTGTCATTTTGTGCTTTCAAGTTGGTAGTAAATATTGGTAGTTGAATGAAGTGATGTAGAGGTCCAGTAGTTCATTTGCTACCTGTCAGTTATAGATTGACTGCAGAGTCGACACCTAAAATGGCATTGCAATGTTTGTTTGCAGGATTACACATGTCCTCGGTGTGAATCTGGCTTCATCGAGGAACTACTGGAGGAGAGAAGGTTTGTTAAATATGATGTCAGAGCTTTCATTTGACATTCTTATTCAAGTATTTTAACAAAAACTTCAGTAGATTTACATCTGCAGCTGTCACAAAGTCATTAAACAGATACCCTGCCTAAACTCCCAAAGAGCAAGCATAAAAACTTTGAAGCAGAGTAGCTGGGAAAAATGTCCTAGAAAGACTATAGCCTTGAAAAGATCCTGGCAGGTGGCCAGTCCTCTTCTGGCTCTTCCGCGTGAAGATAATATGAGTATATGGCTTTTTTCAGGCCAGATTGTTCATCACGATATTCAAGATGACCAGTGATGTCAGTTGGCTTTTGTTGAACAGTGATCACAGTGGTTTTAATGGGCAACCTCTAAAGAAAAACTAGAGGTTTTCATAAATAAGTGTAAGGAGGACTAGACAAACATAGCAACTTAGGCTGTGGCCAGCTACAGATGGATTCGTCAGGAAGAATCTTGTGCAGAAACACGACCAAGTGGACTTTGGAACAGGGACATCTAGGAGTCATTAGGCCAGGTTGTCCTCAGGCATGGTTCCAGGTCTTGGGCTAAGAGTGAGGTCAAGGCCTAGGTTTACCCAGTAATTCTGAAAAATTAGAGGGAATTACAGTGCTAGCAACCCAGGAGAGAGAAGACAGTCAATATTACACCAGACAGGACCTTCAGGTCAATAAATGTCTTCCTAAAAACGTTCTTGATACATTCTGGGATTTCTGGCAACTATTATATAAGCGGTGCTGTCAAGACAAAACTGGTCCCTAAAATGGTGTACTATGTCATGTAGAGGGGGTTATAACAGAAACACTTAACAATATTATAATAGCAATGAACTAGTAAAGGTGTATGGTCTCCCTTAGCGTTCAGAACAGCTTTTTGGGCATTGAGCAGCTGTCCTGTTGTGTCCATCTAACCCTGTTGGTCATTTTTGACTTGCGACCAGTCTTTGCCAATGCAATTTTGCATGTTCAGCATATTCTGCTTGACACATTGAATGCATAGAAATCACTCCCACTGAATGCAAGTGAAGAGAGTAATATGATGATTCAAGCTTCTTCCAGACAATATTTATTGCTGATGATTACACCCAATGTTATGTTTCTCCAAAAATTCTAGGCTAATTGTGGTTTTGTTTTTCTCTTCCTGTACAGCAGTGAAAATGGTTCTACCATCTCCAGTGGTGACCAGAACCAACAGCCGTTTGAGGTTTTTAAGCTTATTTGCTTGGCTTGTTTGAGAAACAGTCTAGGCAATAGTAGCGTTATCTTAGCAAACGTAAAACGTCCTTCATGTATTCTGTAAATATTTATTTGTGTGAAATCTGACGGGGTTCATGACCGACATTACATTTTACATTTGTGATGTTGAGAGGCTCTCATCCAGAGCAGCTTACAGCAGTGAGTGCAGACTTTCATCTGAATCGGCATTTTAATTTGTGTTGACTGTGCATTTGTTTGTGAAATGTCCTTGTAGAATGTGGACCCTTCACAGATGTTTACGTTCCCCTCGGGTTATGGCCAGTTTGCACTGGGTGTCTTTGATGACACTTTTGACTTTGGAGCCGGCCTGGGCGGAGTAGGGACAGAGGATAACCGCGATGCAGAGAACCGTCGAGAACGGGAGCTGGCATCACGGCAGCGATACAGCGCCAGGCAACCTCGCGGCCGTCACGGCGTCCGGAGGCAGGCCGGGAGACAAGAGGGAGTCCCCACTTTAGAGGGGTAGGTTCAGTGGCTTGTGGGCCCCTATCAATGGTTCACACCGATTTTTGAGAGTTCCCGGTGAAGAGCGGGTCTGTTTTGCTGTAGTCGGTCAACTAGGCTTGTTGTGTATTTTATTTATAAGCAGTTATGTAACTAAGTCAGATTTTTAGATGCAGGCATAACCATGTTTTATTGTCCTCTTGTGTAGAATCATTCAGCAGCTAGTGAATGGAATAATTGCTCCTACGGCAATGCCAAATATTGGTGTGGGCCCCTGGTGAGTAAAGTTACGTCTCAAGATAGTGATTGTTATTATGTACTCCATTGTATGTAAAACTGGTCAGGTCTTCCTGCTGACGTGTGTTCATATTCCTCTGAAGGGGTGTGCTTCATTCAAACCCTATGGATTACGCCTGGGGTGCCAATGGACTTGATGCAATCATTACACAGGTACATAAGGACTGTAAACTAATCGCATAATTTAACTAAATTTGCGGATTCCAAGTGTTTCTGTTCCACTAAAGCCTAGTCCACACGTACACACGTACTTTTTAAAACAGGTGTTTTTTATATGCGTTTTGGCCTTTCGTCCACACGCAAACTGGGTTTTAGGTCACTGAAAATGGACTTTTTGAAAAATTCCTTATGAAGATATTCAGGAACTCGGTTTTCAGTGTTTACGTGTAGACAAGGAAAACGGAGATTTGGACTTGTAACGTCAGTGTGCTCCAAAGTTTCTGTTTATATGAGGGGACTTTGTGCAATGGTGGATGTAGCCGAAGTAGTGCTGGTTTCAATCTAGCATTTGGACTTCTTAGGCTACATGTTTACACAAATATACAGTTACTCTCCCACTGTGTTCAGGAACAATTGGGTCAGAATGTGCTACGGAGGTCACTGATACATTCAACACTCGCGCCATTGTTGTTAGCCTACCAGAACCGGTAATAACTTTTTTCAGGCTTCTGAATGGCCAACATGGCTTTAAGGTTTGGGACGAATCGTTGCCTGTTGATTTGGCATGCTCTTTGACAGTGCTTGACTGCATGTTTTTGTGATTTCATGTGGACAGAGCTTTTTTAAAACAGTGCTTGTATGGACTGGATATTTTTTTAAGAACGATGGTGGAAAAAAAATTGTATGTGTGGACTAAGTCTAAATCATTGTCAGAAACTCTTCTCTATAGTTACTTTTTTCATTAAATATCTTACAGCGAAAATGTTCTATCTTTTTCAGGGAAAATATTTGTTTTTATACTAAATAAAAATGAAACATACACAATTTGTATATCGAAAAATTATATAACGAAGTTGGCTGTAATATATGTATTTCATTTGAATGGGAATATAGACTTGTGCAAATGCACAAGTTTCTAGGATCTTTAATTTTAGATCATGCAACACTGGACCAACACTGTACATGTGTTTTATATTTATGTTCAGTGTATTATTCCTGGAATTATTATTATAAAGAAACTACATGGTCAAAATGTAAGCAATGTTAAACCATGAATACTGACAACTCTCATTTAAAAAATATATATAATAATTGGACCACCTGTAGTAACCCTGCAAAAACAAAGACATTTTGGGAATGGGATTGGTACGTTTCCACAAGTGTCAACCCTATTCTGACCTGAGTGCTGCATTCTACCCGCCTTGATCTGGGCTCCTGTCCCACAGAAGGCCATCTTCCTCTCAGCCAAGTCAAATTTCTTGTCTGTCTTTACCTCAACAGTCCAACCAGCTACCGCTGGTCTACCTGGTCAATCTGTTCCCAACTTCTGAAAAATGTGCACTTCTCTTCTACCTCGAATGTTACTGACTTCGCTGATGTCTCAGATGAATCCACTAAGTCACTGGATAAAAGTGCCCTTTAAATGACTAAAATGTAAATGCAGTTTTGCAGCTTAGGTTCCTACCCCTGAAATTATTCCTTGGGCCAGAAGAAACTAATCTATGGTTCGGTGTTCTTTAAACAGCCGTTGTCAACTTCCGTTGTTAGTTAAAAACCTATTGAGTGACTGTGGTCTGCTGAACCAGCATTACTATATATATTTTTTGTGTCCCATAGTTACTAAATCAGTTTGAGAACACTGGCCCTCCTCCAGCTGACAGGGACAAAATCAAGAGCCTCCCCACAGTCCTAATCACACAGGAGCATGTAGGTGAGTAACATGAATACAGACCACTCACAGCACAGCAAAGTGCATCGCCATGGACCCTGTCGATGTGGGCTGGACTTGTGACCTAGCTCATTGCCCATGGAAATTGGTGTGTAATAGAGATTGGAGGTGTTGTTTTTTTGGGTCTCCAGGCTCTGGTCTAGAATGTCCGGTGTGTAAAGAAGACTACAGTATTGGAGAAAACGTTAGGCAACTTCCATGTAATCATTTGTTTCACAATGATTGCATTGTACCCTGGCTTGAACAGGTAAGACCGCCATACTCGTGCCCTTGTCGTGTTGATACGTTTCCATTACGTTGGTGACAGGTTTTCACGTGACTGTTCTTAAAGCTTAATAAAGTGGTGTGTTTCTGTCAAACATACTTGTGGTTAAAAAGTGTGATGCTATATGCTTTTTTTCCCCTTGCGCTTTTAAGTATTAAATAAAAATCCAACATGTTCTAGCCAACAGCTCTAAAATATTTGTATTTAGTTCATGGTAGGTGGACCAGATAGCATAACATAGTGTAACAAAAAGTTCACTTCAATATTATATTATTAGGTACATGAGTAGCTTTGTGAAGATGACCCATTACTGGTAAATAGTGAAGTCTTATGTTTGTGCCCCTATGTGCTTTCACAGCATGACACGTGTCCAGTGTGCAGGAAAAGCTTAAGTGGACAGAACACAGCCATGAATCCTCCAGGTCTATCAGGGATCAACTTTGCCTCTTCTACACCCCCATCGTCCAGCTCAACCGGCAATGAGAATGCTGCCAACAACTCCTAATTATAAAAAAAAAAAACATTCCCCATACTGCCCTGTGAGCTGCCCTGCCTTGGCCAGTTCTCTGACTGTCTCACCCCATAGTGTGGCGTTAATAGCACCCACCCAGCCTCCTGAACTGGAGCACTGACTCTCACTGGACTGGAGCCAGCAGGTATCCAATTAGATGAAAGTCTGTCTGCCCAACTCAAGGCTCTTCATGCCTTCGGGAATGCTCCTCCTGGCTGGGTGGAAGGGTGGATTCGTCCTCCTTCTTGGGAAGGATGTGGAGGATAGTAACTTTAGGAGGGTCCCTTTTCTGGATATCCTCATCATACAACAGGACGACAGTTTGTCCTGCATTCTGAGTCTTGTCTTATCAGGACTGAGAGAGTTCTTATATTACTTCCAGAGGTATGATTTGTTATACTTTATCTGCACAGTGATTAAGATAAGTGTGTGTGTACATTATATTTTTTTAAGTGGCATCCAGATCTGTAAACCTAAATGCCCTTTTTAAGAGGTGTGTAGGGTAGAAGGAAGGCTGAGTATAGGACATGGTTTGTGTTTGGGTTTGCAGCTGTTTCGGTAAGTTGAAAACCTCTCACATTTGAAGTGGTTTGCTTAGAAGAAAACAGACCCTAAAAACAATGTGATTTCACATTGAATTAACCCCATATTGGTTTCTTACTGACAGAAGTTATACTGGCACAATTGCTTTGACATTTTGAATTATAAAACAAACTACATTAGGCTCTGTCTTTTAGAATCTATGTAAAATAATTAAGTCAAAATTTACTGAAATCCCTTTTAGGTATAGAAAAGATCTACATGGGGTGCCTAAAACATTCAAATGTATCTTTTTCTTAATCACATATTATCATAAATACTTGGTTATTGCATTGGCTATTTTTTTAGTTAAAGCTGAAATCCATGGAAGGGAGATCACCAGGACACTTATTGTTATAAAAGCATTTGACAGCATTGAATGATGGATAGATAAGAAGGGTATACAAAAGAACCAGATCATTTGCCTAAATTCTCAAACTTTTGAGAAGGAAATGCTTTATGACTAATGACCAAACACACAAATTTAAGTGCAATGAGTTTTTTTTTTATCAACCAGAAATGTAGTGGTTATTTATGGTTGTTTATTCATGTTAACTGACCATCTCTGACTCTGGCATACCCTCGACTTGAGCATGTAATAGGAGGCTGTAGACTCCTGTGCTCAGTCGCATGAAATGAACGATAACAGATCTGGCACTGTTTCACCATATGGAGAAATCAACTTTAAAGAATTATGTACAATTCACAATGAATTATTGATTTTAATATTAATTTGCTGATTATGTAAAACTCTTTACAAAACACTGATTTGAAAATAAAAATGTTTGGATGCTTCTTTTCAAATGAATTGTTCTGGTGTGTAATTACACGTCTGTTATGTGTTATAAAGTATATCATAAACATGGAATTGGAAGTCTTGCGCTCAGTATTTAAAACATGAATATAGATTACAATCTTTCCCGCAAACTCCTGGTACTATCAGACCAATATCTTATTTCTCATAAATTATCTATTGCTAAACAGCCAGCCCAATTATTATTATTTTGATCAATTGGTCTTTTTGCAATTCTGATTAGCTCTATGGGCAATTAGTAAGCAAAATACCTCGAATTTCTGTTCGTCTTAAACAGCTTTAGAAAAACATTCAGTTGCTCAGTGTGTAATATTTTCTTGTGCTTACATGGGTTTGACACTAGGGGGGAGTGTAGTACAAAATTGCTAAAAGTTGTCACAAACCTGCAATGTTAGTGCGTAAGACAACAACAATTTATACGGTAATAAAACATTCAAGCTGATATTTTTTTTAGCCTTTAGAAATAGTCTTTACAAGCCACATATCTACAAAACTGAGATAACTAGCGTATAAAGGCCTATAATTGACTCCCTCTAGTATTGTCTCCTACTACCACATTTTGACCAATTACCTCGTATCTCATTTGCTAGTCTGAGGACAAGGAGTAAATTCACCAGAAGATGATACAATGAATTTATGAATGGTCAACACTTACGCACTTGTTTTCTGCAAGTTATTTGTTTAACAAAAACAACCAAATCACATTACTTCGATACAACTCATTTTCACTGGTTGTCTGTTATGGCTAGGGCCAATTTAAAGGTTTTATGATTAACAAAGCATTACATGGACTTGCTCCTACTTACCTGTCATGCAAGCCTATATGTACTCTATGATCTGATGCAGATCTTATTGTATCTATAATTTCTCAAAAATAGCTGGAGGTGGGCTTTCTCCTTTAGAGCACCATTATTGTAGAATGAGCTGCCGATTCACATGAGATCCAGTCTCAGTTGTAACCTTTAAGTCTTTACTAAAGTCTCATGTCTTCAGTAGAGATCAATTGTAGTCTGACTCAGGGGTGTGAAAGTGCATGGAAAGGCATTAGATTTATCAACTGTCCTTGCTGTCCATTCTCCACAGGAATATTCACTCTAATTCTATTACTGAGTTACTGGATTACTCATTTTACCTCATGCTGCCCTCAACGCTTCTGCTAATGGAGTGTACTTTTTAGGCTGTACCCGGCCTGACTCAGGGTGGTTTGCAGTTTGTTGGTGTCCTTTTGGTAGTCTGGTGTTTGGCAGAGTGGGTGGAGCTATTTCCTGCCTTGCTGTCCCTGTCTGAGTTAAAATCTTCATTGCCCACAACCCACTTAGTTGGCCCTGTACTTGTCCACTTTGTTGTGTAGATGATCTAGATTATGGCTAAAGATTCTGGACAAAACATATCAGTATGTATTGCCCCACTGGTCATCTGAACATGCAAAAATATTTATGTGGCCCAAAAAGATAAAGAACTCTTATCTTCACCCGGCACAGCGAGAAGATTTCTTGTCACCCCTCAGAGTCTGGCTCCGCTCTATTTTTCTGATTAGGTTACTACCCTACTGGGATGTTTATCTAGCAACTGCATCAATGTCTTTTTGCTGCTTGGTCTTCGGTGTTTCATGTACCACAGCTTTTAGCCAATCACATTCAGGACTCAAACCATCCGGTTTTTAACTGACTACTGACCCTAGATACACTGGGGGTCCTGCTTGAACTGTTCCTATGATACTTTTTGTACACAAACTACAGGGAAGCAGCAAGTCGTTACTAATCACATTTGCATACATAATATTCTGTTAAATTAAAAAAGTCACAAAAATAAAATATTAAATAAAAAACAGTCGCCATAGTGCTGTAGATTTCAATCTGTTTATATCCGTTTTTGTAGATTAAGTTATCACTGTGGTGACGGAGTAATGTCTATCATTAATCATCGCTTCGTCATCTCGTCTCTGCTTCCAACCACGCCTCACCATACCACAAATTCCGTTGAGAAACAACGTTTAGGAGAAACGTGACGATCAATCCTACTAGTTGGAACAATGCAAACGTTACACCGAACTTAACACCCTTCAGAATTTCTGATGAGGGTTACGCGTAAGCGTCATATTACGTCATATGACGCTTACGTGGTGTACGTGCTAGTTCACGTCCTGGGCGCGTGAGAAACAAGTAGAAGACGAAAGACTCGCTTGATGGTGGAAGGGAGTCCGGCAAAGAACCTATTTGAATATTTTCGAATTCACAGTAAATATCTGCAACAGGCAAGAATATCGGCGAAATGAAATTGCTGTGGGGTTTCAGTACTCTGATCTTGTGCTTGTACCGAGGCAATGCCCTTACAGGTAAGATTTGTATATATCTGCTTAGCTAACGTTCGTTAGCTGGACTAGGCTAACTAGTACAGTGTTAACTGAATTGCTAGCGAACAAGCTAACATCCGCAATTCTTTAACCGAGTACGACCTTATTAGATGTCATATTTTCCAAAGCTTTTTAAGTTTACCTCTGTGTTTGCCATCTAGAGAATTAACACGTGGTTAAGTTAATATTCGGTAACTTCAGTCGAAGCTTTACGTTCGTGTGGGTATCTAGGCTAGCTAGCGTTTTATAACTACTACTGTGCAATTAATATTATATTGGTTATTAAATCCCGTTGTTGATAATGGTCACCATGTTCCGAGGGCCAACTCTTTAAAGCCAGATATACGTGTTAACTTGCTTATGTAGTGCCTAAATTACTGTCTAGTTCAGAAAATTGCGTTGTATTGATTTGTAACATCGAATTAACCCAGGTTCCTACATTTCTTTAGATTAGTCATCGAAGTCCGTTTCTACTGGCTACTTGCTTAAAGTTAAACTTGTAACACCGCTTTTTAGTTTTTTGTAACACCGTATTGATTTTACTTGTTGTCTTTAGAGGGCAAACGCACTAATTACGTTTGAGTCACCTGCGCTCTTTTAACCGGTGTAGACCTGTTTGTATCTTCAAGATACATTGTATGGTTTTTGGTCCACACAGGAGTACGCCTGTTTTACCTCTGACTATTTTCGTACCTATTTTTTTTAGCAGTACTACATACTAACACACTTATGTTATTACTATTATTACAAATATGTTCAATTCGTTATGAAATGTTTTAGTCTTACCAGCTATTTTTTTTGTGCAAAATACGCAAAATAAATAGATTAGTTTAATCTCATTAACATTCCAAGAAGAGCCTCAGCCATGCCAGTTTGTTACGTAACCGCGAGTCCTTGATAAGGCTTGCATGCAGTGCCCCATGCACCCATTGTTCATTTGGACTGTCTCTAAATTGGTTGTTGTATTAACTAGTGCCGTGAAAAGATTATAAAATATAAAGGTAGTTATCTAGAGTGCTTTATAGTATTGGTTTCCAAACTTTTTAATGTGGTCCCCTATTCATTTTGTGAAAGTAATCCCAGCATTTATCGTATTCATTTTAGGTGGGTGTTGTGGCTCCTATTGGTCAATCTGGAAGATAGGTCAGGGATAATGTCCTGTTAATATGGAAAGTGTGGATGACGATGTTTAATGAATGTTGGTACGTCAGGCAATTCCAACTGTTGCAAACCAAAGGGTAGACTTGTATCATGGGGAGAGAGTGTGTTAAAGGGGGACATTAAGAAATTGCTTGCTGAGCTGTGAAACAGTGGTTGTGCATTGATAATTCGTAATTGAATTTAACGGGCATTTCCTGAGGAATGAGGGAATTGTAGTGAATTGAGGGCCAATTTGCATGCCCATGAGCTGGTGGATAATGAAATATTGACAGTGCCTCAATGCTGACAGCATTTGGTGAATTGTAGCTGCAATGACTACAACCATAAGCTTCCCGTAACTTCTATTTACATTCAGTCTTTTGGAGTGTGTAATATACCTTCCATAAATGTTTCCCATTGTAGAAAAAAAACACAGAAAATTGTTTCACTTTACTTCCCCGAATACATCTTGTTTGGTTATTGAGTGTAACCAAATTTTTGTTGTCAGTCACCCCTTTTGTAATGGAAATATATTTGATGTCAGGTTCTAACAATGCCGGATGCTATAACAATAAGAACATTGAGTAGGGGTGGAAACTTTGGGTTTTTGATTATTTGAAATAGAGTTCTGTGATTTTTCAACACCGATACCGGGAGACCAAAAGCCGACAAAGTCAAAGTTAGTCTTTATTTATCAAATGCACCAAAATAACATAGTGCCATTCTGAGATGAGAACACTGAGATTCTTGTAACATGGCACACGAATGCCATAGGCATTAAGAAATATATAAATAGAAAACACAACAAACAAATGTGGAGCCATTGTTAGTGGTACCTTCATCTACAGTGCACATCTGAGAAAGATACTTTTTAACAATTCCATTGAGGCTTTACTTCCTGAACACACTGCTTGTGTGTTCCCTGATTGTTATTTATGCAAATTCTGCCAAACCAAACCTCTGGAGTGTGTAGTCTTCGTCCGAAACAGCGTAATGCAGTTGAATGAGCATGCTAGCTAGTCCTCTGCTCAGTTTATACCCTCTCCATAGAAAATACCTTCACAGGAAACCAAATTAGCCTTTGATGGTTTCACTTAATATCAAATCAACCCTCTGCCTCATTGTTACCATGGCAATGGTGTATCTCATAGCCACTCAGCTGACCGCTGGACACAGTGGGTAAATTCAGGTTTGAGGTGATCGGCAAGACAAATTTTAGGCTGTGTTTATAAAAATAAAAAATAAACACTTTATCCGACCAGGTGAGTTGACTTTTTTTAATGATTAAATACTAAAATTAAACTGAATGTATTTGATGTAGCATAAATATGGAAACATGAAAATAGCTAGCTACTTGTCTAAACTGGCCCTGGTAATGTTTTCCAATTACTAGGCTGGCAAACAAAGAAAACGGCATGTTCATAAAAGAGAAATTATACCTATTTGAATGCAATTCAGTATGGTATTTTGCAATGTATATTCAGAAAAATGTATGTCTGTATTTGTATTGGTTTGACAGTGCTTAACTTTCTCCCAGATATTGTGGGCATAGAAAAGTGCTTTAAAAATGCTGAGTTTCTATTAGACAACAGAAATGTGACTTCTCATTAGAGAAAAACAGTGAATGGCATAGGGTATCACTGTACCGTCTAAATCACTCTAAATATTTAAAATATTTCAATCATTCTTTTACTTCAGGTTGAAATTGGTGAACAGTTATACAAACTGTTGTTGCTACAATTCACCTAGCTTTTACTTCAAAATGATTAATCAATATTTCTCATGTAAGCCTAATGGGTTATCGATGAGTTTATGACCTGTGGATTATGACCCTTTTCCCTTCAAGCTGTATCTCATCTTGACCACTATTCCATGCAACAGGCCTTTGTCCTTTTGCTGTGAGGATGTAGTCGACATCACAAGCTCTGTGCATGGTGATACCGGAGCTGCCTATTTGGCCTTCCAAACAGAATGTTTATCCCAGGCCTGTTGGACCTTCTGTCAGGTTAAACAAAGTTTGTTATAAGCCAGAAATAGTAATTGCCTAATTTAGAAATGATTTTCATTCAGGCATGAGTGTAGGCAGTGTCTATATTTACTTGAGTTTCTCTGTTCAGTGTTTGCAATGAAGGTGACCTTTTGTAATAGAAAATGGATCCCACCACCCTGCACTAAAAGGTCACATGATATTTAAAGTCATGATGCTGACTGCCTCCACCACAATCCACGTTTGATTCAGTTAGTGGCCACATACTGTGTGTTAACAAAGTATGTGGGTGTGGTTCAGAACCTGGCTGTGTATTTTCTTCAGGCAACATGGGATCCGTGAGTTTGATCTCAAGCTGTTCTCATCATTGATCTCCAGGTTTGTTTATGCAACGGTCCCGTTTAAAGCTCTGCACAGATTTTGTCATCCTGTGTTGATTTCAGGATTGTTTGTGGGATTCAGTAGGAATGATCCCACACGGGGCTAATGCCACACTGCTTTCCTCGTACTGTAAGATGGTGATTTGTATGGTTCCTTATAGGCAATAAATCTTGACCTATGTCCTCGGTATCAAAGTCTGATTAATAAGTACGCCCTGCACTTATTGGCACTAATAAAATGACCAGAACATCACTGTATCCAACGTAGTTGCGTCATCACTCATCCGCTTGGCCTGTTTTTGCTTTTTTTGTGATTCATTTCACACAATTCTTTAGTTGAACTTCATGAAATGTCTGGTTTTATCCATGTCTTTTGCTTTGAATGTTTCATTTAACTTTTCTTTATCCATGGAGGGTCTGAGTATCAAATACTCAGTCCACTTGTCTTGAAGTTTATTTGCTTCAGTTTGATTCTCCAACCTGTACTCTTTCTATATGCCTTCTTATGTGTTCTATTAACCTATTCTTTTTCTTTTTTTGCCTGCTTGTCTTTTGCATTACACTTTACTATCACCTCATGAAATTGACTCATGTGCTTAAACCAAACCAAACACGACCTATGTCTATATGGTCCAAAATACTTCAACCAATCCTCCCAATGGTCTGTTTAGCCGGCTATATCAAGTCGCCCCTATCCCAGATGAAACTCATTGAGCAAAGTGCGGAGCTGCACTGTGAGGTGACGGGGGACCCCATTCCCGAGGTGCAGTGGTGGTACATAGAGGGCGACGAGCTCGACGAGACCGTGACACAGCTGTTTGACGGTGCGCGGGAAGACCGGGTCGCGATCAATGCCACCTACATCCACCACGCCACCAGCACCATTCACCTCTCGAACCTGACGCTCAATGACTCGGGCACGTACGAGTGCCGCGCCTCCAACGACCCAGACCGCAATGAGCTGAAGAAGTCACCCAAAATCAAGTGGATCCGCTCACAGGCTAACGTTATAGTGTTTGAATGTGAGTTAAAGGAGTTGGTGGTGCCTGCTTACAGCTAGGCCTCAACTCCCTGTAGAGAGGACAGCGTTCGGTCCAGTTCCTGTCTTACGCCCTCCTCTGCCCTGTCTTGTCCAGAATCCCGTAGCCCCCCCCCCCCTTACTGAGACCATGTGACATCCAGTAGTGAAGCGGGCAAACCTGACCACAGCCGTCCCCCCCTCTTCCTCTGATGTGTCCTACCTCCTGTGGCACCAGCCCTCACTGTCATGTCTTTCTGTTGGCCTCGTTTTAAAGCTTAAATCCTTTCTAATTCATAATACTGGTCATACAGTCCGAACAGCTAAATGGTTTTTCACACATGCGATTATTTTAAACGGACTCCGATAATGGTGTAGTTATTTTCTTTTTGGGTTCCGTTAGGCATGCTACATTATCCACAGTAACAGAAAATGGAAACCCTTTTGTAAATATATTCAGCCATATCGCACTGTTCTCACTGAGGTTCCAGTATTATGACGTTATTACTTGATTTCGCTACCTGAACCAAACCAATAATCCTCCCTATTTATTCTCTGGCATTAAAACACCAACCTTGTACCATACCTTGCTGGTTTCTGCTTCTGCTTGTTTTGGTCACAGTTGCTTATCCTTCTGGTTTCCTCCTAGATTACATCCCACTTTAACTGCTCCTTTCTCTTCTTTTGAACTCTTGGTTCAGACAGAGCTATCATTAAGGTGGGATCAATTCATTTGCTCTAAAGTACTGTGCTGCCATTTATATTGTCCTGTTCTTGGCTTAATTTTATTTTGGTTAATGAACGTAAAAGCGTTTTGATGAACTTGCTAGATAATTTTAATGCAGTTGTATGCCCGGAGCTCTGTCCTTGAGGTCTTATCCTTCTCAACGTGTTGATACAATATGTTCCTTGTAGTTTGAATATCTTCAATTTCAGCTGTCCTAGAAAGGGCTTTTGTTAATTATGGCAAACAATAGTAATGTGTTCCAAGCGTGCTTAATGTTTTCATATCAAAGGGTGTCTTTGTGTCTGTGTACAGATCCCTTAATTGTGACTCAGCCTATGGAGGTGCGCAACGAGACCTCTGCCCTTCTCTCATGTAACCTCACCAACCCCACGTCCATCGTCAAGGGCCATTACTGGATGAAGAATGGCAAAGTGATTGATGGAACCAAGCAGGACTCTAATGCTCTCTACACCGAGTTAAAGTAAGTGGCAGGCAGAATGTGTCTGCATGGCTACTTTGTCTGTTTGATCCACCAAATGGATTGGACTCCCCCTGAGCTATGAAATGATTTATTTGGGGTGAGCTTGCTGATTGATATTGAGCCTCTGTCCTCATTCTGGAAGCTGGCAGTCACTGGTCATGTTCTTTACAGGGATATAATTTGAATGTAACATGCGATGTACAGCCCTGTTTTCCAAAAAGTTTGGACGCTGTGTGAAATGCAAATAAGAACAGAATGCAATGACGTGCAAATCTATATTTATATATTTATTTGGAATTGGTACAAAGAGAACCTATCAAACGTTGAAACTGAGAACTGTTATTGTTTTGGGGAAAATACATGCCCATTGAGTTTGATGCCTGCAACCCGTTTAAAAAAAACTTGGTGCGCAGCAAGTGTAGTCATTGTTAGACTCATCTCACCGATACAATGGCGAACAATGATGTCTATGCAGGAGGCGTGGCTGCCCAGAATCCCAAAACACAGTAGCTCAAGCCTATAGGCTAATTACAGTCACGAGCTGTGACAACATGGATTCCTGTGAGCTGATACAAAACTGATGGAAAGGTCTTAAAGCATACGTTCACGTGATATTCTCACGATAGTTTAACACCTCAGAAATTTTCTGTGCATGTAGTTTTGTGTGCATAGGGTCTTCGCTGGGATCTTAGGAGACATTGTTTGAGCCGGTTGTTTTTTAAATGTTTGTTTTGTACCTTTAAGGCTTTCATTTGGTATGTTTTTTTTTTTTTTCTCCATTAGCCTGGAAAGAATAGATTCTCGTTCTGGTGGAATATATGAGTGCGTCTTCCTCTCTGATCCTGAGGTTAAGAAAGCCATTGAAGTCAAGAGTAAGTCATTGATTAACTTTTCATTAAATATGGTTGCGTGTATACAATATTTATTTTCATTCGACATTGTATGCTCTGATTACGGCAGTATATAGTGTTTTTGTTTGTAAAGGCAGATGGGTGTTTTCATTGTTGATATTCCCATGCATTTCTTTGCCTTTGTCACTAGCTGTTCCTGATGTTGCTGCCTACAAACATTCGGAGTACGGGAACGAGAACGACAAGGGGGTTATGGTGTGTGTCAGCCATGGCTACCCCCACCCCATTGACTGGCAGTGGTACAAACAGGTGGATGGAGGGGATAACAAGGTATGCTTTACTGAGATGTACGGTCTCTTAAATATCTGTACCTATTCAAGCCCCACAAATGCCATGTCTGCTGTCTAACTGCAATAGTTGATACAAATACTCTGTTCCAGGAAGAGACTTTAAATGTAATGTCTTTGGTGTTCTCAGGCCATTACAAATGGCACCGACAGGTATACAATCAAGAGCACTCCTAACAGGACCACTCTGACCATTGAAGACTTGGACATTGATAATGACATGGGTGACTACATTTGCTTTGGTGAAAACGGCATTGGCTCCGCCTCTGACAAGATCTACCTGCGCGTCCGTAGCCGCCTGGCAGCCCTTTGGCCCTTCCTGGGCATCGTGGCTGAGGTAATCATCCTGGTCACTATCATCTTTATCTACGAAAAGAGGAGAAAGCCAGATGAGATCAACGACGGTACGTTCTTATGTTGCTTTTTACCCCCGAAGGTTTAGGGAACTAGCACAACTTGCTTTGGCAATGTTTGGCTGTGAGTGTCTGCTGCCCTCCAGTGGCTGAACATAGTTTCAGACGCACTGTCACTTTCCAATGGTTCCTGTGCATTAGCTGCCATTTTAATGTCTCAAAGGTTGGCCTTTTCTTTGGATGTAGCAGGTTATCTGTTATGTAAGTGGTCTTCTTGGTTATCAGTAAGTTAGTTCCATTCAATCTAAAGAAGTTGGTGTTCTATTAGTACAGTTTTTTATTTTTATTTGTATTTCTCTGTTCGCTGCTGCTTTTGCGTTTTGGTAAGTTGTCAACTGCATGTCAGACTGTAGTGATTGACCTGGGATGACGTGACCACAGTGCTATGGGGTGTGAATGCATTGCTTTCATCGGCTTATGAGGAACTTTTCCACAGGTTTTGTGTTGGACTAACTTGGGCAAACTTTCAGTGATATTTTCAGACTTTTCAGAACCTTTAAAGTTGAATGTCGATTTTTCAACCTAACCCATGGTTCTGTTTTCTTTGGGAAGCCATTGCAACCTAAGGCTTTTAAATCTGTGGAAGTATTTAGTTATTTTTGTATTGCCTAACCACTTCAAAGTGGCAGTATGTGTGGAATTGCACTGTAATATCAGATTATATCCATAATAAAACTACAATATTCAGGTACCAGAGATGGGGGCAGAATTTCTATTGGTCAGTTGTCAAATGGGATATCTGGATCACAGAGGGGATTATTTTCCCAAGTCCATAGATAAACATTGGAAGACTGGGACGGGCACCGTCCTTCTTCCTGGTTGCAAGATTTCTCCGTTTTCAAGATCTCTTTTCTAGTGTGAAAATTTAGGGAACATTGTACAATCTTAATTACTCTGAACTATCTTTAAAGGAGCGGTTATCCTAATTTTACAATCGTCAACGTTATTTATTTCAGTACTTTTGATATTTTGGTGGATTTGGCTTGATTTTCTAAACTGGTTCCAAACATGTACCTGTTTACACACATCTGTTTTACTTACTTAAATATTTTGATTGTTGAATCCTACCAACGCAAGTGGAGTCCTTCATTCCGCAAATTTACTGCATGGTGCTACAAATTCAGTTGGCATCTATTATTGGCATTCTCATGTTTCTGTATTGTTGTAGAGCCATAGCATGCTAGTAAACATTTGAAGAAAGGACAAGGGGCCGCATGTGCGTCCAACATTTCTCTCTTGATGGTAAAACTTCCACCAGGTAGCCATTTAGTTAGCCAGAGTGACGCTAGTTGTTTGAGCTGTTGCTTCTAAGTACCTCAGGAACTGGATGTATATTGCGATTAATTTCCGTTTCTCCTTAATAATATTTTTTTTGAGTAAAACACAATGTAGTGAGTCTTAGAATGTTCTACCTGCCAATATCTCTTATGTCGATTTGAACTGCATGTGGATTCGCTGCGGTTGGTAATATATGTAGTGACATGTTTTTAGCAAGTTGCTGTGTGTGATTTTATTAATTGACATTAAAGTATTAATGTGTATTAATATGGATAATGTACACAGGTTATTGGCTGAACTGTCTTTACAGAGGATATTTGATTTTCAATTTTCAATTTCTATGAAGACCCAGACTTGTTTAATTCGAAAATGCCCTGTTAATGCAAACTGCTGTTTCCATGTGGAAGGTGTGTGAAATGCCATCCAACAGATATGAAGTTGATTTTAGGTGGCTTTTTATTTGTTTTTTTATTAAAATGCTAACCTTGATTATATCCTTTTTTTATTATCTAATGGCTGTTTAAAGATCTAAACCGTCAATCAATATTTTCTTTGTCATGCTTGTGAAAGGGTCAGATAAGTATTGTGATTCATATAGAAATTGAGGGGTTTAATGTCGTGGTTTCGAGTTGGAATCTCCTAAGGATTTTATGTTACAAATGTGTACACAGCAGTATGACATCATAGTAATGACTTCATGGATACAGATATCCACAATGTTTTGTATGTAAGCAGGAACTTTACTGGCTATTTGAATATTGTCTTGCATGATAATTGCATTTTGATCTCCATTCGTGGTGGCTCTTAACAGGGATATCACGTCATTCACCTCATTCACTGCCTGTGTGCACTTTTTTGTATTTTTAGATTGTTTAGACACATTTTATCTGTAGTATGAATTTTTTCCATTTTCACATACTATTTTTGATTCAAGGGAAATGTTTGCTTTTTGAATGCCCTTTTTGAATGCTTGAGTAATGTCCATAACTCCATATATTTTATTGTAACCAGGTGATAATTGTCAATCGCAGCACACGCTTTGTTTTTGTTTTGCATCATTGACCATCACATGACCGGTTTATGGATTTACTAAAAACTGCTTGTCTCTTGTATTCTGTGGAAAAGCATGCCTTTTCTGTCTGGCTGTCATAAGAATGTCTCACACCTGACTGTGTCTGACCAATTCAGCTGTTGACTTACCGTCTGTTCTCTTGTCCTTGTGCTTCTGTGTAGATGACGACTCAGGATCTGCTCCACTGTGAGTAGCTACACATTTCACACTGACATAGACAATGCCATTCAGGTTGATTATGCAATTCTGTATATGATAGCATTGTAGTTCATTTACTATACATTAAGTTGGTTGTTACAATGACCGGATTGTGTCCTGCATTCCTGTTACATAGCTTTGGAGGCTTTAATGTCAGCCCTGGCTTGTCCTGTTTGTGCTGCAGTGCAACAGAGATTGTAGATCCAGCAGGGTTTAGGGACCTCCGTATGTGGAAATTGTAACAGAATTAAATGACAAACTTATTTTTAAAATGCATGCATTATTATGCTCAAACACAAAAACACGTCTTGAATGGGATTCTGATTCCGTCTGAATGGCCATTTCACTCTCTGTAATACATCTCTGTAAATGAGTGATAAAAAAGTATGGACTGATTTCTGAATGTCTTGTAGGAAGAGCAATGCTGCTGCAAACCACAAGAACAAGGATGTCAGGCAAAGGAACTCAAACTGAGAGGTGTGAATGCTTCTGAATCAATTCAGCAGATTTTACGGATATATTTATTCTGGTTGCAAAATCAAAGCTGTAACTCTTTGTGGTTCCGCTTTCATCCTTCTGATTTGTTTCTGTTTCCTTACAGACCCTAACGACTGTCTTCTAGGATCAACGAAGAGCGTTTGGTTGCTGAGTGGCACATGATTTAGTGCGCACTGCTAATTTTAATGTGTTAATGTCTGAGAAATGGACAGAATATCCTCTCGCATCTATTTCTCTCAATATTGTGCCGCCAGGGAACATTTAGTTTTTAAAACCAATGCATGTGTTTTATTGCTCTCCTAGATGTTTGTTCAGTGCAAACCAATGTAAACCTTTACTGTGGGTATAATCTTTTTTGTATGTGTGGATGCATAAAATGATTCAAGCAGCCTTTTTTTACCTCCACTTTGTATACCGTTCAGAAGCCATATGTTGCATTAATCTGATTAGTACAGTATTGTGACTGGATGCGTACAATTGGAGTTAAAGTATGTTACCATATTGAATTGTTAGGTGTATAATTTATTTTGCCTATTAGTAACCAAGAAAGTAGATTTAACAACACTGTAACTGTACCAACTTGCACAATCTAAATAAAGCTATTTGATTTTAAATGTTTTCTTTTATTACTGGATTGCTGTGGGAATGTTATTTTTTTTAGACAGTTTTGTTTGTCAACCATCACAATTTAACTGCCTTGGATTTTCATCGCTAATGGGTTTATACAGCAGTGTTGGTCCTCAGGCAATTGGCATGACAATGCAGGCTGCAAGAACTCCAAGCAATATCCGACCTGGGGCCACAGCCTTGTGATGGGCAGTGGTGAAGTGAATGTACTAATGTAGTTATTTTTTATATCTCAAACACTTTTATTTGAGCTGCTTTGACGGGACAGGGACATGGTCCAACTCAAGCACTTAAGAGAAACTTGCTGTCAACCACTGGTGGTCTCAGTAACAGATAATGCTAATTGGTTCAACGTGGTTCAACCAAAGGAAACATTTCCTCAGCTCTTTATTAAAATGTTCGTTGTCTGGTTTGGTATTTCATTTAATTATTATAATGAACGTAATTCAACCAGTGGTTAACAAGTGGGCGTGATAAACAAGTTAGTGTCCGAGTTCGAGCAATCACATCGATATGTGTTGCAATTCGCGACCTGCCCATAAATCGAATATGAATGGTTTAGTAATTTAACCGATGCTTTGTTGAAGTGCAAATGCCTTTCGCGAATGCACAAAGAACATCATCTACCCTGTTGAGTTTGTTTGCTGGCTCGTTATTTGATTTAATCGTTGGAGTGTAATATTACTCAAATGTAGTTTACGTATTTGTAAAACTGCTTTTAGACTTGTTTCCAGGTAATGGTTATCTTAACTCTTGCTAGTACATCGTGGATTTTGTTTTAAATTTAGCCAAATTCACTAACTTTTTTCATAGTGGGAATCGTGTGTGTGTGTGTGTGTGTGTGTGTGTGTGTGTGTAAATAAGCAAGCGGCCGACATGTGAATTCATGGTATGAACAAATGTATACACATACACTACATTTTTTTCAGAGAATATTCGACACAAGAGGGTGCCATTTAATCATCAGTAGAATAATTATTCTTATTCTAGGCAGTGTGGTTGACGTAGTTTATCGACGTTTCTGGAATAAATCAACATATTTTCACTAGTGGATCTTGTAGCCGAGTATTGCATTTTAAGGTGAAGTCATCCACGCGGTATTACAAAGGGTAAAAATCGAGAACGTTTCACAATATCCTTCACGTAGGCTACCTTGCAAAGCTACTGTTACATTTTAGGTTTCTCAAATTACTACAACATAAAATATAGAAAAGTTATGGAAGTATTATGGTCATTAGTAATTGAGTTCTGGTACAAGATTGTAATAGCTCAGCCTGGAACCACTTCGTGATAAGAGCAGAGGATGGCTTGAGGTTAGGCAACAGAGGAGGCCCTCCGTTTCTGTGTGGCTTGAAATGAACAGCCAGATTGCAGCCATAGCAACACCACTGGTGCTGTATCCTAAAGTGGTTTCCACTGGATACAATAGGCGGAAGCTGCTTTGAACTCGTTTCCAGTGCCGCCGCCCAGCCACGCCAAGGTTCCGAAGGCGCGCCCTCAGTTCCTGCGCGCTGTCATGGACGAGGCGGATGATGAAGATGATTCCAAATTCCAGCAGACTCACTTGCTCGGTGCCGGCTCTATTAGTTACGGTCGAGATAGGAACCGGGAAAGTATGAAGATGAAGAAATGTACGCCAGGAGGGGGAGCAGCGTCAACAACGCGCAAGAACTCCAACAACAATGAGCTGTGGCTCATGCAAGCTAAGGAGTCCGCACCTTGCGCTCCTACAGGCGCCACAAGCTGTGCTCTGTTATGCCAGGGAGATGCTACTTGCCCTGTCAACTCAGACTACAGAGCTGGTGGGGAATTAGCATCAGCTGCGGTGCCGGTAACCTGGTTGGCTACAGGTTGGGCAGGTGAAAGCACTATGATATGCAACAAAAACGGAGATTGTAGAAGGGACCCCAACATTTCTGGGAGCCTGACCTCCATCGTATCTAGGCAAGAGAAGCAGACAGGTGGATTAGTTGCAGCGGAAGACGATATAAGGCAAGCTAGATGTAATTCCAGAGTCGCCAGCATGGACGGTTCGATCATCTCAGCTGGGTCCCCAGCACGGGGGCAAGGGGCCGAGGTGGCCGGGGCCACAACCACTGGCACTGATAAAAAGGACCCCAGAGTATCTTTCTCAAATGCACCTAGTAGAAAAACGTCTTCCTCCGTGCATAACCAACCGAAAAGGAATTCTGTCTCATGTTTTAAGTCTGAAGATGGATCCCAGATTGTGCCAGAAGATGGAGAACATCAGGACAATCGGACTTACATGCAGCGGCAGTTTAGTTCCATGCTTCAGCCTGGAGTTAATAAATTTTCCCTGCGTATGTTTGGGAGCCAAAAAGCCGTAGAAAAGGAACAAGAGCGCGTCAAATCGGCCGGTAATTGGATTATTCATCCATACAGCGATTTCAGGTATGGGTTAAGAGTCTCTGAGGTTGGGATCAAGTTGGTCATGTGATCCATGGGCTGAACAACTATTTTAACCCAGACACACAACTTTAATATAAATGTGCTTTGATATTGCGCTTTTAAAGTCTGTTTTTCTACATCCATATTCACTTTTCCTGTCATATATGTCTGCTGGTTTTCAATATTACTACTAAATGCAAATGTCAAATTATCATCAAAAAGAAAATAATGTAGCCTATTCGGAGAATACAATTTTATCTAAAAGCTGAAAATGCTCGCTGCACATTGTCCACATCATTGCATCGTTTTGATAGATGTGGTTGTAATTACTTTTACGAAGGGTGAATTGCATTACAAAATAATGTGACCTGAAAACCGTAGGTTCGTATTTTAGAATTAATAGAATTTAGAGTTGTGATGCCTCGTGCCTTAATTAGAAACATACTGTAACTTGCCGATTAACATATTAGCAAATGTAACAAAATACAATAAAACATTGAAGATTTTTTTGAGGAGTAAGTAGTATATCCTAATTCGTTTTGATACAGCATTTTACACAGACTAGATAATGTCACAAAACTTGGTAATGTTTCATACTGAATGTTCAATCAAAAATAAACTATGTAACAAGGACTGCACGGAGTCATGACAGGAAATGTCATGGAAATAGACTATGCCGTATTGAATTTTGGAACGCACCACTTTAGTTCGATATTTGGGATTTCGTTGGGGTACATTTCTGCCTCAAATGGTACTCTAATTGGAACAATTTTTGTCGTGAATCCAAAATCCTCCGCTTGAGCATTATCACCGTACCTGCATTGTCCATATCCTCTATATTCTCCACCTATTTTCACAGATCGCGCTACAACAGATTTCCACACGTTAGGCTACTCCCAAATTAGACGCAATGGTAACAGTTATTTCCAACTGTTTATCAATGACATTACGCAAAATACCAATATAAGAAAATCCACGATTTTCTGTAGTCGATTCCAGTTCTTTATGTGGCAAGAACGAGTTAAGGTATCATCTCTTATTGGGTTAATGTGTGTTTTTTTTAAGAATGAGTGATGAATTGTGCTATTAGAAACAACACCTCCTCCCGCCTCTCTTTTCCCAAACATTACCTCATCCTTTACATAAATAGCAAACACTGTGGCTTATGACACATAGTGATGTAAACATGACAGTATCTGAAACAATGCATATGTAAGAGTTGGCTATTGGTACGTCACGTTTGTTACGTGGCCAATCCATTTTCAGGCTAGACTCACATGGAGATACATAGGATATGTTGTAATTAGATCATTTGAGAAAGTATGTAGGAAACATTTCTCCTCTTGTGTTACAGGTAGAATAAAGAAACTGCGTACAAATGTCTTGTTATTTATTACCGAAGTAGCTTTTACAGAACGGTTGTAACTTCTATAAAGTTGGGTTTAGAATCATAGAAAGCTCAGGTGTCATGACCTCCATAAGTCAATTGCTAATTTGACAGTACACGCCTATATCCGCGTGTGTTTGCTTATAACGTTTTTCATTTGCAGTTGACTGTCAGAACTATCGACATGATACAACGGGTGGATGTAACAACATAAATCCGACCAACTCCCATTAAGTACAATATTACGCAAGGTTACGTTGCATTTCACTCCCAGTAGAATAGTAGTTGAACCGTATGTTCGGATATGCCAGATTATTCCAACAAACCCATTCAATTTAACATCTGTAATTTGAGCATCCCAGAACAATGCTGCGTCCATATATGCCTTGGTATTTTGTAAAGTAGACCACCTTCACAAAATAACGTTTCCCATGGGGTTGTGTAATTTTGATCGTGGTTAAGTAACTTCCGTTTGAGGATGAAAAGTCTCGTCACACAATCATCAATGTTCGATTGCAATCATGGCATTAGCTTTAAGTCAGTCATTACAAGACATTACTCAGCCTCATACATCTATCAGTATCAAGCATTAACTCCTGTTGCCTAAGGTTGGTTACAGTCATTTTTAGGTGCATTATTAAATGTACTCGTTCAGTTATTAAAGCAAATCAGCATCCATCTCTCTGTCACATTATTTAATGTTACATTTTTGAAATGACAAATTCAATATACTTGACAACCTGGCAGGCACAGTCATTTAATGCTGATACTATTCTGGTTATACTAATGCTGCTTTTTGTCCTTGTATCAAGGATTTAGAATCAATTCACCATCCTGCTCTACTCTCGTATTACCCCCATCTCTCCTGCACTCTCTTTATCCTTGGTGTATAACCTTGTCATGAACATAAGAGTGGACTTGATTTTTTATGGTTAAGATGTGCTGATATTAGCCTTGTATTATTATTTTTGTAGTATTGTAACATGGGTTATCAAACAGAAATGTTCTCCCCAAACTATCTTTTAGTAGTTTGACTAGACCATTGGTAATAGTGACATTTGAAAATGTGTGTGTTACAGGTCCCAGGTAAAGATGTTTCTGTTGAACAAAAAGTTTGAGACTTTAGTCATTTCAAAAACATAGGATATAATGGTGAGATTTGTATATTGCTCTGACAATTGGCATCGTTGTTCAGAAGTACTTTAAATGAGATGGGAATCTCAGTTAAAGGTCAGTTTTAAAATGTTCTATAACATTTTACTGGCGAATACTCTTACTATCGTTCTAAAATAAATGTTATGTTATCTTAAATCATATCAGAGATGAAGTGAAAAAAAATTACGATTGTATGCAATCTTCCAAAGAACAAGTTGAATGTCTCAGATCACAGAAATATGTTGTTGTCTTGCTTCCTGTTAATGTAACATTTGATATAAAGTATTTTTGTTCTCAACGCTGCTGGGATGTCAGACATCACACTTACAGTGGGGAGAACAAGTTTTTGATACACTGCTGATTTTGCAGGTTTTCCTACTTACAAAGCATGTAGAGGTCTGTAATTTTTACCATAGGTACACTTCAACTGTGAGAGACTGAATGTACATGCTTTGTAAGTAGGAAAACCTGCAAAATCAGCATTGTATCAAATACTTGTTCTCCCCACTGTATATGTATAAGTTAAGTAAACTTGAAACCATTTAAGAATAACCAAACATCTATTAGATCAACTAAGACTTTCATATCAAAACAGCAATTCATTTTTGGGGACAAAATTCAGCTTTCTCAATGCTCCCTTTACTAAATGTCTGTGTGGACAGGTTTTTGCTTAAGTTAGGCCTGTCAGTCTGCCATTTCCTCTCTGACTTTGAAAAAGGCTAGAAATAACTGTGCAATAATATAAGTAATATAATACACGCCCTGCATTTGTAATACTCCCAATAACACATTAACTAGTATTTCAATATTTTACGTAGCCGACGATCAAAGTTGACCAAGTTCCAATAAACATGTTACTCCTCACTGTGTTGGGTAAAGATACACTTGTTTTTTGTAGAGATGGATAGGAGAGGACGTAGTTGCCATTAGACAACTTCCAAACTGCCATTTTTCTGAATTAACAAGTCCAACATCGAGAATCAGAGCTACCATGTCCATGCATCGTTTCATGGAAGTGGGTATGATCAGATGGCTTTGTGAGGCTGGAGCACAGTATCGGCAGTTTGTTGCCTGGCTACCCAAACCCGTTGCTCCTGCCAACTAGGATGCTAGTTTCTACTCCAAACGAGTTTTGGACCAGATTACTTGAAAGATCATTCATTTCCAGACTGCAAAAACACACCAACTTTACTAATTACTAAACGCGACTAGAACAGTGGAGAAAATTCGTGTTGATGCTCTTAGTTGATGCAGAAATTGACCCATATTGCTATTTACTATGTGCATCTTCATCAGATGTCTGCTTTAAAATAATCTTTTATTAGCTGATAGCAATTGGATATCATTATGCTCATGCATCCCCTGCAGTTCAGAAAAAAAGTGTATTAGGGCTCTGAAGTAATGTGGTGTGTGTGTGTGTGTGTGTGTGTCTCAGTGTCTCAGTCTCATTGGGAGGTGGTAGTCATACCCATATGTAGCCCAGTGTCTGTGGGTGTGATGCAACATTTGGCTGGAGAAAATACTTTTGGTAGCCTAGCCAAGCAATCCCCTTCCCTGGCCATTATCTATGACCAACACGTTTTGAGATGGTTGATTTAAGCCTGTGCCTATATTGGGCATTTCTCAACTTTAATATTGCTATTGAAGGCCAAGTTTGATGCATTGTTCCACCTGACTTTCTACCCTTTTGGTGGAAGAGTATGGGAATGAGATTGAACTGGGCAAGATGAAAATCACTGGCCTCACTCTGCTTTTCTCCCCTTGCTGGTAGAAACAGAGTGATATTTTCAAAAGCTCATGTCAAAAATAAATGTTATAAATGACTTGAAGAGAGCAGATTACAGTAACAGAGAGGGTACTTGTAGAGAGCAGATTACAGGAACAGAGTGGGTACTTGTAGAGAGCAGATTACAGTAACAGAGAGAGTACTTGTAGAGAGCAGATTACAGTAACAGAGAGGGTACTTGTTAGATGGCTAAAGCAGCAACAGTGTCTTCATCTGATGTGTGCTGTAAAAATAGACAGAAATATATTTTCTCATAACAAAAAGTCCACTATATATGCGGTGTACTCACTATAGCCTACTCTGACTGAAAAGGGTGTGGCCCTATGAATTTGTCAGCACTTTGAATGAATGGTTGTGGTTGCCCATTCATTCCTCTCCAACTTCCTCTCTGTGCCGTAACGTCCTTCTTTGCCATTCAGGTTCTACTGGGATTTCACCATGCTGATGTTCATGGTGGGCAACCTCATCATCATCCCCGTGGGCATCACCTTCTTCAAAGACGAGACCACGGCGCCCTGGATCATCTTCAACGTCATCTCTGACACCTTCTTCCTCGTGGACCTGGTCCTCAACTTCCGCACTGGCATCGTGTTCGAGGACAACACCGAGATAATCCTGGACCCCAGGAAGATTAAAATGACCTACCTGAAGACGTGGTTCATGGTGGACTTCGTCTCCTCCATTCCCGTGGATTATATCTTCCTTATTGTCGAGAAGGGGATTGACTCAGAGGTGTACAAGACTGCCAGAGCCCTGAGGATCGTCCGCTTCACCAAGATCCTCAGTTTGCTGAGGCTGCTCAGACTGTCCAGGCTCATTCGCTACATCCACCAATGGGAAGAGGTAAGCCAGGCCCATTTACTTTGACACGTGGAAGGAGACGGGATTTTCATTATGTTTCTAGAATTTACATTGACCAATGGAGGCTGGACACTAAGGGTTCAATATTTCCACTGACCGATAAACAGAGAGGATGGGCTGACATCTCCTTATACCATCTAAAAGAAGCAGTACCAAGAATGATTGTTTTTAGATTGTCAAAACTGGCTACAAGCATGTGGGTGTCAGATCATCATGAGCTAGTCCTATTTTAGAGAGGAATTCTTACAATATCACAGGCCTACAACACTGTAGTGTATCAGTAGTGAAGTACATCAACTGGATGCTTAGCTTTATCAGCCAGTTAGCATCATCATGACAGTGTTGGTTCATGGCACATAGCCAGTCCAAGTGCTCTGTTTGACCGTTATGTGACTGGATGTGTAAAGCTGTGCTGACCGTACAGATGGGGAGGGGACCGCATGGAGTGAGAGAAGGACCGTTATGAGGGTAAGTAAGTGTAAGGCAGTGCTTATGATGTGGGATCTCATCACCTGGGATCCCGCGGTACACAGCGGCGCAATGCTGAGTTGGCACTTTGTTTATAATATATTGACAACAGTAAAGACATTGTGCAGTGTTGACAGGAATTAATAGGAAAATAATAACATGAAAACAGCATACGCACACCAAAAAAGGGAATTCAACAAACTCCTGTGTTGTCCAGACATGAGATATGTCTATTAATCCTATTTGTCTCCCGGTTGTGTGTTCCCTGCAATCTCTTTGTGTGTTTGCCTCTTGTCTGATTGTGTTGGTGGGTTGCTAACACCTTGTAATAGTGTGTTAGACAGAAAAAAGTTGTGCAATTTACATTACAGATAAATGTCTTTGTGCCAGCTATGATATTACAAAACGTACTCTGAACTGACTGGAGTCAGATTTTTCAGTCGCGTGTTCTTAATGGGACAATTATTTCCTTGATTACAGAGTGGTAATGTGTGCTTGACACAACCTCCAATTATTGAATCAACCCCTTATGTAACAGAGTGCCTCTCACCCACGGCTCAGCTATGCTCTGGGCACACAGCTGCTCGCTTCGTCTAGAGTAGAGGAGGAACTTCACTGCTGTATGTATCACCACTGTTGTCATAGAATCAATTAAATGTCTCGAAGAGAAATGTGATTATTATAACGGTAAAAATGTGGTAAGAATGGGAAGCGTTGTATTTACTGTATTATGGGTTTTTTGAGCTCTACCCAATCCAACCCACATATTCCATGAGTGTCCACCCTTCGGTACAGGGCTGTGTGTAAAGTTGCATTTGCTGGGCTGCTAGACAGGATGCCACAGTGAAGAGACTGACGTTTTCCGGGTTTTTAGCCAGCCAGAGTCATTTTCTCAGGAGGGAAGCTTGTATCAACCTCTTCCAACTGCTTTCTGTTCCAGACTCTGAGTGGATGTTGCCTTTTTCATGAGCTGGGCTGGCAAGACATGCCAACGGTACAATTTCTCTTTTAATGGGAGGCGACTAGGCATAATAAAAAAAGAGGTCAGGCAGGTGCACAAACTAGGGTCTTCCTGGGCCCAACGAAGCCTGAGCTTTGCTCAATGTTGGTATATGTTTATCATTTTTTTCAATAAACATTTTGCCTGGGTTTTATGGGGCATGTTGAGTCTGCTTATTTATTAACATTAGATTTAGCATGCATCTGAACGACTATTGGCAAATGTTTCTAGTGAAAAAGAGACCAGTTGAAATTGTAAACTTCTTGAAATTGGATCCGTTATGGAATTAGATCATTGATTGCTCAAGAACAAAATTGCTCTTTGATTGACATTAAAATATTGAACAGATTGCATTCTTTTGGATTAATGTGGGGTTCAACTGTCGAATACCTGCATTCTATCGAGTTCTGATATTGCCGTGTCACTTAATTGTGTGAAGAAACAAAGAAAAGGGACATTTGAAGAAGATCTTGTGTTCTTTTAAATGCACGCCATGTGCTGGCGTATGTTTTCTTTTCCACTCTCTTTACCACTATGCTTTATTGAATGCCTCATTGCAAGCTCTGCATCTGAAGTGAAACTGCCACGTCGCGTTGTTCGTGAAAATGGGATGTGTTCATGATGTTTGGAAGTTAAAATGTGTTTAAATTTTTTATGTTTTTTCGTATGCAAACTTAATTTTAAAATTGAAGAAACATGTAACTGAAAGAAGACCAAAGGAACGTTCAATACAGACCGACATTGGTGAACAACATCATTATTTAGCCTTGAGAAGTTAAGCAAAAGGACTGCATGAAATTAAAGCTGAACAAGCAGCTCTCCCAAAATGATCTGCTGCTTTGAAACAAAAGAAACAATATGGTGGAGATAAAGAGGGAAAAAAGACTGTAGGGTGTTCTCACTGAACACACCACCTGGTCATATTAATATTGACAGTCACAGACTCTCCATCTTTTCAGTGGATGCTAACGAATGGAATGAACGCAATGGTCCACACTTTCTTAATGTTGAAGGCACTGCAAGTTTATAAATAGACAGGACTATCTCAGATCCCAAGCGGCCCCTAATATGCAATGTGCACAATCATGATTCTCCTAAGAAGTGCAAAAAAGAGAAAAGGCAAAACATTTCTGAATCAGAATATATATTAATAAGTTTCACAACAAACAAGTCATTTGTTCTGGCTTTTGGTCCAACAATCAATACAAAATGTAATACAAATAAAAACAAATAAGAATAGTGGACTGAGAATAAAAACATTAGACTGTGCATTAATAAATGACAAAAAATTACAAACATTTATATAAGGTGCAAGATTTCGTCTAGCTGAGGGTTGTTTATGTATGTTGGGAGGGCTAATAGATTGTCCAGTTGAGGGTTGTGTGTGTATGTGGAAGAGAGTTATAGATTAGACCCGTCGAGGGTCGTGTGTGTGTGTGTGTGTGTGTGTGTGTTGGAAGTGGGTGTGGTCAGTTTGGTTCCGGGTGTATTTCCATGAGGCCTACTGCTGTAGTAAAAGAACAGTTCTTGCGACGGGAGGTTTTGGTCCTGATAGAGCCCCTCTCTGCAGAGCGGGTGATGTGATGCAGTCTGCTCTTGTCCTTGGCAGTGACTGCAGCATACCGGACGGTGATGGAGGTCGTCAGGACGGACTCTATGATGGCAGTGTAGAAATGCATCATCATAGTCATTGGCATGTTGACCTTTTTCAGCTGTCGCAGGAAGTACATCTTCTGCTGTGCTTTCTATGTAAGAGGACATTTTCAGCTCCCACTTGAGGTCCTGGGCGTTGGCGGTGCCCAAGCGAAAGTACTCCACAGAGTTGACTGGGGAGCCACCCACAGTGATGGGGGGCAGTGCAGCTGGGCTTCTCCTGAAGTCTACTATAATCTCCACTGTCTTTAGGGCGTTGAGCTCCAAGTTGTGCAAGACTGCACCAGGACTCCAGATGGTCCATCTTCCACCTGTAGGCAGACTTGTCTCCATCAGATATAAATCAGATGAGGGTGTTGTTTTCCGCAAACCTCAGGAGCTAGACAGAGGGGGGATGTTGGTGTACAGAGAGAAGAATAGAGGGGACTGGACACAGTCTTGTGGGGAGCCAGTGCTGATGGTCAGGGGGTCGGACAGGTGCTTCCCCAGACTCACACGCTGCTTCTCATTGGACAGGAATGTTATGATCCATCTACGTGTGGACTCGGGCACTCCCAGTTCAAATAGCTTGTCGTGGAGCAAAGCGGGAATTATGGTGTTGAACGCGGAGCTTAAGTTCACTAACAAGATTCTGGCGTCGATTCCAGGGGAGTCCAGACGCTGTAGGATGCAGTGAAGAGCCGTGTTGACCGTGTTGGCCCTGGAGGCAAACTGCAGTGGATCTAGTTAGAGGGTTGGTGACAGACTTGAGGCAGGACAGTACAAGTCGTTTAGTCCTGGGATCCTTGGCTTCTTGGGGACTGGGATGATAATGGAGGACTTAAAACAAGCCAGGATGCAGTATGTCTTCAGCGAGGTGTTTAAGCTGTCAATAAACACAGAGGTCACTTGAGGAGCCAAGCTGTTAGCTTCAAGTACATAGGCAGAAAGAAGCAATACCCTGACCTTTGTAACAAACAGGAATACAGTGTCACAGCCTCTAACTTTAAAAACAATGAATATGGAGAGAAAATTACACGGCTACCTACAGAGAATCCTCAGCTGTCCAGTATAACCTGAAGTGGCCAAACCTGACAGGAGAATGTTATTAATGTTGGAGCAGTGCCCTTTCAAGGTGATAATGAATGGTTGAATCCTCAATGCAAACTCACCTTATTCCACCATACTGCCAGCATAGAAATCAACCAGAACCCACCTACAAAAGGGAGAGCAAAAATAGAGTAATTGAATACAACCACAACTGAAAAGGCAGAAGTAGATCATCTCAAACAGAAAGACACAAACTGACAATGAGGAAAATAAATGCAGTAATTTGAGCTTGCAAACCTGAACAGAGTTTGTGGCAACTCTGCTAAGAAGGTGAAAAAATTACAGTGCAACATCCAAGACATATCCTGAACTAAGCAAGCTACTCCATAGAATAGGATGAATGAAAGACAAACGAACAGAGTGGCAGTGCCAGAAGAACCACTCTGCCACCATAAGTGCCTCGTTTGCCATAAAACTGCTGACTGACAACCAATTTCAGTTTGTTCCAGTTGTAATCCATTATTTCCTTTTCAGCTAAATGACACTATAATATACATTATGCCCATTTATTATATGCCCATATACACAAAGAATGACTTAATGAAGATTGATACATGTGTACAGATATAAGAACACCATCAAGGACTTAAGTCTTATGTAATGCACATGTGTATCTTAACTGTGGACAGTCTCATCATTTGTGAGAGTGAATCTGTGTACCGTGGAGAGGTCAACCAGCTGGTGGCTTGGTACATTCTAAAATAACTCACTGTTCCAAAAATGTTCCTTTGGCAGGTGTCGAGCAGTACATATCAATCATAACCAAGGGATTCTTGCACCTGAACAATTTCTATTCCTGTGCTTTGGCCCTTAGCATCTGGCCATCTGTCACACAGAGACTAATAAGACTAAGCTCACCACATCAAGCCATCTCCAGACTGTTAACTAAATACAGCAGCTGCATAACCTCCTAACCCTATAACAGTGAAGGGGCTTACACTTTAAATGTGGGGCATGTTGAGTGCTGAAACAATGGTAATCTTTTCAAGGTATTTTTACTTTGTTCTCAATTGTTAAATATGAATTAAATGACTCTGGATTACATGTTTGTTTTCTACACATAATTCATGGCAAATCAGCTTTTTAAAATGTGCTAACTTCCACCAGCTTCTTTTAGTTTTTGTTTCCATGGTTTCCTGACCATGAGGAAGACTACATTGACTGCTGTATATGGCACGGTGAAGTAGGTTTCCCAAAGTGTGGCCTGCCATCATTATCCTGAGTGTGTAGAGCCCCTCTTCTCATGCTACAACACCAGGGAGTTGACGTCTTGGGAGAAGTCACCCTCAGATGACGACAAGGCGCCATGAACACTCCTTAAACCGAGGGAACTGTGGTGCCTGCTTGCCTCTAGAACTCCTGGTCATCTTCATTGTTGACCAGAACACATCCTTCTTCTTTGCTCTGTATGTGTTTGTGGTGGATCGCAACCTAAAAAGGATACTGCAAAAGGTGGGTCATTGCCCCTACCAGTCCTTAAATAACATCACTGAATATAAATTACGTTTTTCTATTTCTGATTGAACATTGGACAACAGTTCAGTATTAATGGCTGCAAAATGATTGTGTAAGGTGATGGAGTGGATTGGGCAATGCTTTGTCCAGTGGGTGATGAGCGAGGGATGTGGTTTGTGACGTGCAATGCCCCTGCAGCATCCCGACAGTGACACATGTCGCGTGTCATGGTTACTCAGCTGAAGATGTCGTTCTGGAACTGTTCTTATGATGTCATTGGATCTTTAATAAATGAAAGAGCGCTGAGTGTTTTCTCTTCTGCTGCTTGAGGCCAATGAGGCTGATAGCAGAAGCACGGAGTGGGAGATGGTGGTCTACTGCCTGTGAGGGCACAGCGATACAGTAAACGCACCAATCCAAACCCTCTGACCTTAATGGTATATGACAAGCCAGGACATATATTTAGAAGTGTGTGTGTGTGTGTGTGTTTGTGTGTGTGTGTGTGTGCAAGGCTGGTCAATAAAAATAAACAATAACAGTTGTGCACAAATCTGGAAGATAGTGTACTGTACATACCTCCTGTACTCAAAATAGAGGTTCCTGTATTAAATGGCTTTCGTCAATGAAGTACTTTTTAAAGACAAACCTCGAAAGAGGAGATGCCAAAGAAGTCTGAAACTTTTTAATGGCAGCCGTACAATACAATCACTCTTTGCAACAATGAAATCCAAGAAGCTCCGCAGCCACGTGCTGTTGTGCATCAGAGCAGGTCTTCATGTCTCTTCTGGTTGGGTTCAGTGTAAGAAGGGTTCTGAAGGGACTGGATCCCCTAGCACACACTCCGATAGAGCTCTACTCTGTAAACAAGACAGACGAGTCTCTCTCGTCTTCATCAAGCGATGCTTCTGGCCTACTTCCAACTTCTTCTGTCGCAGGTATGGGAGTGTTTGGGCTCTGTGTTTTGGGGGGGATTGTGGCGGTTCTCCTTACAGGCTTTTCCAGAACACATGCAGCGTGCACATGCCCATGTGCAAAGGACATAACGCTGCTTGCTTAGGGATTTCTTCCAAACCATTTCGTGTTACGGTTAGGGACCTCTGCCTTGTTTACACACGTGACCACCTTTCTGAAGTGTCCTACCCAGTCGCAGCGCTCAGAAGTCAGCTATTCGGGAGCGCAAGTGAAGCTGAAGAGTGAGTTTCACAGATCTACATCTACCTCACTTACAAACAGGCACGTAGACACACACACACACACACAAACACACACACACACACACACACAACGGACTGCGGCCCAGGAGTTTTATGTGGCTCTTTTCCAGCAAAACTAGTGCCTCACTTAGGGCTATGTGTTCTATATTTCAAATGAACACTCACCTGAAAGGAACCCATTGTAGGCTGCCCTGAAGTTTGCTAGGCTTGAGGAGGGGGGGGAGATGACAGCGAAGGGGGCAAGGGAGGAAGGACGTGGGGCGGGGTGGGTAAAGAGTGAGGAAGAAGGGGCTAAAGGGGACGTACAGCTGTGAATTAACTTTGATTTAATTACAAGAACTAATGTGATCTGGAAAACGTATCCTGTCTAAACCCTGTTATAACGAGATCATTTAAATAATTGAATCTCTGTTTTTTTTGTCATGTTTACTGGCATTGTTAACGTCAGGCAAAATCAATGTGAAATGGTGGATCAATGGGGTGTGTTACATATCATATAGGCTGTCCTCTCTGATCCCTCTTCTGACAGATCTTCCATATGACCTATGACCTGGCCAGTGCAGTGATGCGTATTTTTAACCTGATTGGTATGATGCTCCTGCTGTGTCATTGGGATGGCTGTCTGCAGTTCCTGGTTCCCATGCTACAGGACTTCCCACAGGACTGCTGGGTCTCCCTCAACAAGATGGTGGTAAGTGCAGTTTAATACAGACTAAATCCCACTGAGGAACTATTCTGTACTAAGGCATTTTGATCTCGCAGTAAGCTTACAGGATATAGCAAATCAACTCTAGAACTGCTGTTGTTACACAGTTTTTCATATTTGGGAAATAGTCTGTAGAGTATATCCATATTCTGGTGCTGGAAAAACAGAATACCAAGGCACATAAATCATTGCTGCTGGCAGAGTCAATTTTCTTCACAGTGACAAAAACCCATAGAAGGTACTAACAAGCTTTTCCTTAATTACATTGTGCTTCGAACACATCAGTCACCGTGGTCCTGCTGTAAACCAGCAGTTAGTACAGTGGTACACCAAGTTTCAATGTTTCATTAGTCACATACATATTACAGCAGATGTTGCTGTGGGTGTAGTGAAACAATTGTGTCTTGGCTCCTTTAAACAATTCAGTCAGTTACAAGTGACTGGAAGCAAGTACAATTACAAATGTACAAAGAAAATTAAAATAATACAAAATCAGTAGACATTTATTCAGTGTTTGTATCTGTGAGGATTTATGTGTGTGTATAGTATCCTGCAGAGTTCTTAACATCCTGGTAAGGATGAGCTAAAAAGGCCATGAAAAAAGCCCACGTTGCATGTAGACACAGCATGACATACGCTTTATTGCCAAAAGGTTTTAACATCTTAGAGTATTTGTGGAGTTTCAGAGATGTGCTCTAACTTCAGTATCTGTTCTCTTGCCAATAATCACGCTTATATTTTGGTCAGATTACATTCTTATTTGAAAGGAACCAACAAGGTTAATATGGAAGTAGCAACATGTTGAAGCGGAGTAAACAAGTGTGAAAAAAACCTTGCATTCAAAATATGAGAATCAAACTATAAACGAAATTAAACTGGCACAATTATTAGTGGATTTATTTACTACAGAATTGGGAATAAAGGTATGTTCTGCATGACCATTCTTCTTTTACTTAAAACCCTCAGCTCTGGTACTTGTGGCCAAAAAGCTCTATTTTTTATTCAATTTATTTGACTGACTATAGAACCCAGCCCCAATCAAGGTTCCAGTGACGAATATCAAATTCCAGGCCCTGACATGTATGTCCGGGTGACAGTACAAGCTTTCTTCTGGCAAGATGTTCAATTACCTTTTGCATATAGAGGTGCTATTTAATTGTAGTTCTGGAGTCTTGGTGACTTTAATGATTCAACCAAATTCTTTAACGGAGATAATTTTTTTTACCTCTCAAACCATGCTCTTCATTGTCTGTGGTGTAAAAAATACACTTTCTTCTTCCAGGCAGGCTTGTCACCAATCCTGTTGATTTTAACTTTTTAATTAATGTGTTAAATATATGGGCAGATGTGGGCATTTTGTGCATATTCTTTTAATAAATGGTGGCGGTTACTTACATGTGGCTGTTTTTTACAGCTTTATTTTGAAATTCAAAATGTCTATTTTGTCTCATTCCTTGTACATGTTCCTTGACCATTGGTAACTTGATAAATTATGGAATGCGTGTTACCTCATTATTATACTACAGCGAAACAGGTATAAATATTCAACAGCCAGTAATTGTGAAACATTAAAAAAAAAAGAATAACACATTTTTGGATTTAGAATTTGTTTTATCTTTAAACAAATTTACCGCAATGAAAGGTTAGATTTATCTTATGTTTTTAATGTAACATTAAGCAGATTTTCTTCATGGCCTTTTTTGCTGATCTTCACAGAGGATGCCAAAAATTCTGGAGGCGTATGTATGTCGGTGTCTGTGTGTGTACATTGACTGAGAGTGTTTGCGTGAGGCGAGAAGTTTGTGTCCATGAAGAGTGTGTGGCTGAATGTGTGCTTGGTGAGGTAGATGAGCCGGAGTGTGAATTTGTGTATGAGCGTGTTTATATTCCAAAAGGCTGTAAGGTACAGAGCAGGGAACATGGAAGTAATGCAGCTGGGTTAACAATGTGATGGCCTTGGGCATGGAGCTGTTATTTAGTCTATTCATCTCGGTAAGAATGCTTCTGAACCATCTCTGCTAGGTTGCAACAGAGGTAGCGGCCCACGGCTCGGGTGGCTACAATCCACTGTGATTTTACTGTCCTTTTTGCGGTAAATGTCCTGGAGGGGATATTATGTGCCCTCAATAATGCCTTGAGCTAACCTTGAACCTCTTTGTGGAGATGGATCTGAGGTTGAAAATATGTCACTGCGCTTTCTTAACCATGGTTGGAACATTTCACGTCCCCTTGTACAGCAACAAGGGGCTCTCTTTCATGAGTCTACAACAAGCTGTTATCAAGGAGGAAATTTGTAGAAATAGAAGCGTATCTTTCCACGGTATATTTTGTCTTTACCCGTTCTCTCTCTCTTCTCATCCTTATCGCTCTCTTTTGGCTGTTAGTGTGAGCAATTTATAAGCTCTTACCAGCTTCAGTGTAGCCATAACTCTATAGCTGAGCGCTGCTAGACAAATGGGATTTGGAGACAGGGTGAAGCCTAGCATTAATGTGCATAAACACTGTCACACATTCCGGAGTGTGAGCACAAAAATGGTCATTGATTTACCCATTCACCCTTTGGAGGAATTACTTGTTAGTCATCGAACTTATAAGCAATGCAGCACAATACTCCAGTATGTTTAGCATCATCACCACGAGGGGCTCCTGTTCCGTTCTGTTAATGCTAACGGCATTGATGTTAGTGGTAATGACAGGGCAGTGAAGGTTTTGATGACTTGGGTGGGTCAGAAATACTTTCTCCTACAGCACCAGGCATAATGGGAACCCAGTCCGCTACACTGCCTACCTCTGTTTCTTCTGCTTCGGTTGAATCCCCATCATCAGCCCCAGAGGAGGATAAAGGAAAGACAATAGGCTCAATAGCACATATATTTACTGGCATTCAAACACAGAAAAATGCTTAAATTGCTGCATTGGCCATGATGGTGCTTTGTTTGAAGTGAACACTGGACTGAAACATGCCTCTAACCAAGAGTGGGTTCCATGGCTCTAGGAACCCATGCCAGGACTTAAACATTCCGGATAGGAAAGACTGTATGAAAGGGGATGGACTGCTGTGTTTGTAGAATCGGAGCACCTAACTTCCCTTTTTGGAACAGCTGACTTCATGCATTTCATGACATTTTGCACATTTAACTGAGTTATGCACTTTTTGTCATATGCTAAGAGAACATTTTCACCACAATCTTCTGAAATGCAGCCATCTGCTAAGGTGCAGAATTTTTTTTCCTGTTGTATAGGTCATCAATGCTGCTGTTTAACATTTTACAATAAGGGCTGAGAGAAATGTTGGCCTTAATAAAGCTACTTTCTTGCTCTTGTTCTGTTTACATGTTTCCATTAGACTGGCAGATATGTTAGCAGTTCTATTTCGCTGCAATTCTATACATACCTCTACTAATTGCTATTTGGATGCCCAGAAGGTTGGTGGTGGGTGGGGCACATGCTGTCCTTACCCGTTCGGTAATCTGAGTCTGTATGTTGATGTGAGGGAGAACTACAAAAGCAATAGGTTCCAGGTTAATGGTATCAGATCGTTACAAGGATTCCTCAGTCAGGGGTGTAGTACAAAATTCTGGGCCTGGTACATAGGTGGTCTCTGAAGGCCCCTCCCCTCTTTATTCATGATTCAAACATATTCGAGGGCCCCTCCACACGTTAGGGCCCTATATACTTAGTACCCCTTTTCCCCCCCGGTCTGACGCCTATGTCCACCGTAGGGTCCTGTTGGATGATGGAGGATGTCTCTCTTCCTCCCACATCTGCCCTCAGACTGACCTGGGCTGTGCCAGCCTGCTTGGGTGGACTGTTTACTACATTCCAGCTTTATATTCTTGAACCTCGCCCAGTATACATCCAACTGTCAACAAGCTAAACTGAACAAAGTGAAAAAGGACAATGATCCAAAACACATAAAGCAAATCTACAACAAAAAAGTGGAGGTTTATGGAATAGCTGAATCAAAGATCAGCCCTTCTTCATCCTCTCAAAAATGGACTTGAAGTGGCCATACGTGCCAGAATTTTTTTGTTTCTCTATAAATACATTTTTCCTATCTCTTGTACCCTACATTTTTAAATTCTAAGCTGGCTACCGATTTGTAAGGTGTTTCTGTCTTTCTGGGGTAATATTTGCCCAAATTTACACACAGACTTGGATCACACGCACACACACGTTTGCTTTTCTATCCTTGTGTAGAAATCCTAACTAATGCTAAACATAACTTCAATGACCTAACCATTATGCTGAATTTTCAAGTTTCACTGCCTTTTCTGGATTTTCTTGTTAAATCTATGGTAACACACACCAGCCTCTCACTGGCAAGACCTCCTACACTTACTCAACTGGGCAACCAAACAACAGATACATATATGCACACAGTGGAAATTTAAATATGTACCTTCTGCAATTACTAGAGTTAATACTTCTCAGTCATTACAGACCAGTTGCGTCCACATACCTATGCGATGTTGTAAAGTTTGCTTCGGGAACATACACACACACACTGTACACACACACACACACACACACACACACACACACACAAACACACACACACACACACACACACACACACACTGTACACACAAACAGTGTATACACACACACACACACACACACACACACACACACACTGTACACACATACACACACACTGTACACACATACACAAACACTGTACACACAAACACTGGACACACACTGGACACACAAACACTGTACACACAAACACTGTACACACAAACACTGGACACACAAACACTGGACACACACTGTACACACAAACACTGTACACACAAACACTGCCTTGCCACACCTCTCAGTACTGTTACTGTTGCATTCCCCTGAGATAGAACTTCCTCTCTCTGTACTCCTTGCCAGTTTCCCTGAAAACGGGGGTCTCTGGTGATAGGGCAGAGGCAGGATGGCGCAGGCTGGCATCCCACTGCAATCAAGGTCAGGTTCTCTCCAGAGGCTGGTGGCTTCAAATGAGAGACGCAGCGTTAAATGATCTATCTCCCTGCCTGTGGAGACTGTTTCACTTTCAGTGCCTGCCTGCCTACTTCATCCCTGCACTGTATACTCCATGCTGCTCAGAGAGAGGAACACACTCACACCTCAAGGCTCCACTGGACAAAGTCATTGATCCAGAGCATGTGTGTGAGAGACTTTCTGCAGACTGGCTTTAGGCCTTTCAGAAGAGGTATCTCTATCAAACAGCCAGTCAACATGTTGATTAATGAAGAAGTCTTTGGGACTGTGGTAAAAAGCACCACTAGCAGAATAAAATGTGTCAACCTCTAAAATACATTTCCAGAATGTCTGTTCATTTTCTTGGCTTTACAGTGGCTCTCAAAGATATTCACCCCTCCTTTGAATCCAGATTCTATCCCAAGTCCCTTTAGCAGGTTTTCTTCAAGAATGTCTCAGTACTTTACTGCATCCATTTTGCCTTTTAGCTTCAAGGTGTTCCAGGCCCTGACCCGACCCAGGGAAGGATCCCTACCAGCACCATGCTCCCGGGTAGGGATGGTGAAACATTACACACTGTTGTGTTTTTGCAAAAAAGCATAATTTTGGTGTTATTAGACTATAGAATCTTCTTCCACTTGTTAGCAGAGTCTCCCACATGCCTTCTAGAAAACACTATCTGAGATCAGATGATGGACTCTACTAATGCCATGGAAATGCTGCAACAGAATATCACAAGATTTTGTGATTACATGATTTCCGTATTAGAAACTCGTGACATGTTACCGTAAAAGGCAGTTTATTTCGTGTGCAAGACAGTATTTTCACAATGATTCATGTCATGTATGGATGTAATTTTTATCTTTTTTAATTTTATTTGTTTGCAGCACAGGTTATTCAAGAGTGTTGTAGCAAAGGGGTGATGCAATCAATTATGTTCTATTTTTAATCAATGTAGAACTATTTGCATGTGTAATTTTTCACTTTGTTATTAAGTGAGGGCATGATGGGTAGTCAATATAGAGAAATATCAATGCAATTGTCTAATGTTTTTTGTTGCAAATTGTGAACATGATTAACAACAGTAGAATTGGCTCTTGATGGTACCAATGAAATAATTCTACATGCAATCCTCTTTTATCCATGTAATGAGATTTCATGTTTTGGGTATAAGGTTTTTGGTGTGTCATATATAAAATTGGTCATTTCCCATAGTCCTGAACCTTTTAATAGTGTCACAGTTTTGTGTCTTTTGAAACTTGTTTGCAAAATATTCAACCCTGTACAGAAATACACAATAAAACGCCATACCTGGCCCTTGTTGCTAAATCCATGTCATGTCCTGGCTATGCCCCTAGCCATCTTTGCACTGGCTGGGGCCATAGTCAGGACATGGCCAAAGGAGATGGCTCTAGCCACCTCTATGGGCTTTGGTTTCCCCAATTGGAGGCAGGTGTTCGTTATTGCCTCCAATTGGGGAACCTATTTATGTTGACTGTTTGCACACGGATGTGTGGTTTATTTTGGTTTGTTAGCCGTAGGCTCTACTACCCAGTTGTAAGTTTGCTTTAAGTTTGTTTGTTTGTTTGTTTGTTTGTTCCGTTTGAACGTTATTAAAACATGGTTTACCATTCAAACAGCCGTTCTGCCTCTGCCTATCTGTCCAAACCCCAAACTTATGACAGAATGAACCACCAAGAGGACAAGGTAAGCAGAACGGCTGAAAGGCAGCCCCAAGAAAATTTTTGGGGGGAGCTGTACGGGAGTATGTACAAAGCCCTGC